>CM021529.1:9487885-9506736 GCA_010994315.2 Pisaster ochraceus
GTAGAACACTAAGGGCTGTTTAGCTCAATTTGAGGAACACTTAGGGCTAGTTAACTCAGTAAGTAGAACACTAAGGGCTGGTTAGCTCACTTAGTAGAGCACTAAGGGCTGGTTTGTTCAGTAAGTAGAGCACTTAGGGCTGGTTAGCTCAGTTAGAGCCCTAAGGACAGGTTAGTGCAGTTGGTAGAGCACTTTTTTGGTATTGAAGTGGTCACAGGTTTGAGTCTGGCATCAGCTCGTGCAATTTCCATAAAATGTAAACATTTATGGGTTTTTTCATTTGACCTGTAAAAAATGTTACCTGCATAAAGTCCAGGCTCTGTAGCTCATTTGTTAATTATTATTCATACACAAATTAACATTGTCATAATTATGCATATTGATATCATGTCAGTAAACACCTCTGTGTCATTTGTCAACCATGGCATAGATTAAGTATTCATCGCACAATAAATATTTGTGTCAAAACAAGTTCTGATTTAAGGAAGTAGAGGCACTTTACCTTGTTACATTACTAACACCACTCTGTTTTACATATATACATGTAGCTGTTAAAGCAAATTTCCAATCTAATGATTAGGGCTCTCTCCAAATACAAGCTAGCGTATCGGGCCGTTTGCGCGCAAATTTCGGCCAATATGCAAAAAAGATTAATAATAATAATAACGATAAATATTTGTAACTTTTATATTTATATATATATGTATATTTTTTTATTATTTTTTTTTTACTCCAAAAAATTGAGAGAAAACCATAAAGAATGCTCCAGATTGCACAGTAGGGCTTTTTAAACCAAGATAAACCCCAAGTAGAAAATATTCTGACGATGTTGTTTCAATTTAGTGTGCTTCAGCCAAACATCAACAAATTTTTGGTCCAGAATGTCCCGCAGTTTTTAAAAACAAGGGAACACTGATTATTATGTGAATGATTGGCTCAGATTCATCAATCTATGAACCTAGTTGAATTTCAGTCCCTGATCAGAATTGTTTAAAAAAATAAAAAATAAATGTATAAATACAAAAAATTGGGGTTTGCTTGACCTGTTCAATGTTTACCAGTAAACTGTCATGTGGAAGTGTTACAAGCTGCAAACATTGAACATGTGTTTGCTAAATATCTGCAATTTATAAGTATATAATGTCTAACTCTATAAGCCTTGTATATAGTAAATTGTACATAAGCATATCTATTTAAATGAGATGTGTGATGACAAAGCCAACATTAGAAGGGTTTTGATTGATTTGCACTTTTTAAATTTGATTTACTTTTTTAATTATACCTAAAGTTTGGTTTTCTTATTTGTTTTATTGCCATTGTTGATTTAAAAGAAAATTGTAGTTATCCTTTTCTACCAAAATTGCTGTGATTTTCTTTTCTGCCAAAATTGCTGTAATTTTCATTTAAATTGTCTTTTAATGTATAAGCTTTTGCTTACCTTGCCATGTCACATAGGTTAGGCCTAAGTCAGATTTTCTCAACATTTTCTCAACATTTTCTCAACATTTTCTCAACATTATGTTGGCAGTGTTCAGATTTGTTTTAAGACACCTTTTTCATTGATTATTTATTTTAATGTTTCTTGAAGTTGGCTGTATTGGAATGATAACTCTGATTAAGAAAAAAAGTAACAGACCTTCCCTTTAAATTGAAGTTAAGTGGGGGAATTTAAGTCTTCAAATTTTAGAACACCTTTGGATAGTGGACATCAACTGTGCTTGAACGTTGCAAGTATGTAAGGTGGTTTTTCCCTAAAAAGCCATATGCAATTTGACTGTCAGGTAGTTGATATTACCCTGGTTGGCCTGCCAGGCACTTGGGCAAATTGTCAGTTTCCTCTCTAGGCTTGCAATCACAAGTTGTTATGTCAAACTTGAGAAATTACACAGGGGCTGAGTTTGTTGCTGGTAATTTGTTTGGAATGGAAATGTGGTGATTAAGTTCTGTTGGAGTGAAATGGAAGCAGGCTATGATGATTATAATCCCAGTCAAATCACTAACACGTTATACAAACTTGCCATAGCTCTCATCTATAGCAAGGGCAAGATCAAGCTAATGAGGCTGATCAGAAGGTGTTGTGTTGTTTTTCTTATATCTTGAAATGACTCATACAACATGTGCAATGGGACCAATGAGGTCAACATCTCACTGGGTTGGTAAACCTCTTTCAGGAAAATCAGTTTTGTTAATTTTTAATCATGTTTGAAGTAAACAATAAATTACATTTGTTTGAACTTTAAGTTCAAGATGCAATTAAAAACCTTTATGAATTGAAACACACATTGCAATGGACGGTTTAACAGAAGAGAATTTGAATGGTAGGTGTCCTTAAAAGAAGTCATTCACTAGTAACAGAAGATTACTGATATGATATGATATAGCTTGGTTACTAAATGGCAAGTATTGCACTGAGATTGACCCTAGCTATGTGATGTACTGTCAATGCTGTTTGGATATGTGCTTTGATTAGAACACCAAGGTAGAAACCTCCATGGATAGAGACACATAATTTCTAACAAGGAGTCTTTCTAAAACTCCATCATTCAGTGTGATAGCTGTACCTGGGTTATTTAGTTTGTTGGTAATGAAGTAAAACTTATAAGGTGTTCGGCCAACAGAGCTGAAAACCTATCGTTGCTCTAGGTCTTTTTTTCCTCCACTTTATCTCTGAATCTTCTCTCGCAATTTTTTCAAAAAGTAAAGATCGTACAGACTTGAAAGTTTGCATGTAGACCTTAGTAAATACATGAAACAGAATATTTTTCAAAATGATGAAGTCACCGATGACGTTATAACATTATAGATGATGTTATAATTTTTACAAAAAAACATGAAATATTTCAAAACATATATTTACGGAGCCACAAATGATACATACAAGATCTTTGCACCACATTATAGCTTTTGATTCATTGTACAAATCTTACACAGAGTTTGACCCCATATGACCTTTACTTCCGGTTGAAACCAGTCATTGAATTTTTTTATTTTAATAACAACATATCTTATGAACCAAAGGTGGTACATTATTAATCAATACATCATCTGAAAGCCCTTTCATTATTCTACAAATGTTTCATAAGGTGCGACCCCATTTGACCTTCACTTCCGATCGGAACCGAAAGTAAAATTTTTAGACTTAAATTAAAACAATCATACCTCATGAACAAAAGAGGATTCAGACTTGAAACTTCCATGTACGTAGACCTTAGTGTGTTAAGGAATTCACAACTGTTGTAGGATGATGACGTCATCAATGACGTCGCAACATTAAATAAATGTTTAATATTTTTTTAAATTCATATCTGGAGAACCATAATGACTACATACAAGGTATCTGCACCATATCAAAGCTCTTGATGTATCTTAGAAATCTTATACAAAGTGTGGCCCCATGTGACCTTTTCTTCCAGTCGAAACTGGAAGTTGAAATTTCATAATTCAAAAGCTCATATTTCATTAACCAAAAAGAGTTGAGACTTGAAACTTACCAAGTCTATCAATCTTAATGTGTAGACGACACTGCATTTTTGTTGGGATGATGACGTCATTGTGACATCACAACGTTAAATCACCATTTAGTATTTTAAAAAATACATCTGGAAAACCATAATGGCTACATGCAAGGTATTTGCATCATATGAAAGCTCTTGATGTACGTGCGAACCTTACTCAAAGTGTAACCCCACGTAACCTTTACTTCTGGTCGAAACCTGAATATGAAGTGAACAAAAGTATTCCCGGGCCTCAAAGAATAACTTTTGCTTAAAACCTGTTGCAAGTTCAAAAAAGTTTAAAATTTAGCATAAACTTATAAATCTCAATGTTTAGATAAGAAATAAGCAATAACATCATGATGACATCATCAGTTATCAAATTAGGCTAGATCAAGGTTTCTGTTTCAAAAATGCAAATGTTTAAAATCACAATTTACTTCACGTATATCAATATTTCATACAAAGACATGCTTACCAAATTGTTTCCTTTGTTTTCACTAGCTATGCTAATTTCAACATGTCTACTAAACACCCTGTTTTTGTGATGTCACAAAAATTGAATTTCTAGTAATCATAACCGTTTCTTTTATTATTAACGCAACAGAGTATATTTAATAGACCTATGATTGGAAGTGGGGGTTTAAATTCTTGTTTATTTTGTAGTCTGAACCCACAATTTATACCAACTTGAGAAAGAAATCACATGATTTAACAAGGATTGACTTCATCGAACTGAAAACAAGTAACATCTGATTTTGAACTGATAAGATACACCTGTTAATAAAGTGAAATGTTTATTTTTCAGATAAACTGTTACCTTTCTTTGAGAGCAAGCTGAAGTCTGGAGTACCATCAGTACGGTACATAGCAGTTGGTGCTATGTGGGCATTACTCTATGGAAGCCAAAAGGTGAGCTACAAACAAATTTATGTACAAATCACTACTGTCAGTCATTGTTAAGCAATTGAATTTGTAAACACTTCTGTAAAATGAGAAAGTTTGTGATAGTTTGTATTTGACTGAATATGATGACATCTCTTGTTCATTTCCTTCCATCAGGCAAAGGCAATCCTTAAAGGCTCAACCATATTCCAGAGTCTCCTTGATAGTCAAAGTTCAACATTGGTCAGTCACCCTCAACCTTTGACACTTAATAAAGGTCATGAGAGGTTAGTGGATATGAATGAAGCTATATCCAATGTGGTGGGATTGATGGTTGATTGATACATGTTTGTGAGGAAATTGTCAAGTGTGGTTTACTCCCTAGCATAAAGATCAAGTTATAAAACAGAAATCTCTTGTGGACTGTTTCTTGTTTGTAAAGAAGTGGTGAATTGCAAGTTACTCATCAGATAATTTGCAAGTTATGAAACAGAGAAACCTTAGTGGAAACTTTGCATGTAACTATTGTATGTATCTACAATGTTGGTCAAATTTACCAGGAAAACTTGCATGACTCCACTCCCAAGTCCATATTGAGTGACTAGTTCGGTTTGTTGTGTGGGAATTTTGATTCATGAAATATGCCAACAGTTGCTACTAAAGTTTCAGTTTGTACAGAAATGGTTAAGTATGAATGGCTCCTATAAGTCGGAACATTTTGTGACATATAAAGACACATTTTAGTTTGCATGGTTGAATCTTAACAAAACTCATCTTAAATAGCCTTTTTGAAATGCTGTTGGTAAGTGTATTTTGTTTAAAAATCTGTTTTTTTTCTAAATAAAGCTCCATTACACGAAACAGGATTTCCAGAGAATTCTTCTAGTTTTGGAACAACATTTCCAATGTTCAGCTTAGAGGCAAACACTAAGGTTCAGTGTATTTGATGTCAAAGCATATGTTTTTTATATTACAGTCTAGAGTACAACTATAACTGTGTACTGGATGTATGTACATTAACCTATTTCTGGAGGATAGGTACTGTTACGAACCTATCAGTGAGGCCCCCCTCCCCCAAATAATTACTAATCCCGTGCTTTGTACTTGGCAAATGTGCTTCCCCTTTTCCTCAGTAGTCATTGATATCAGCCTTAAATCCGAACCATGTTTTATTGCAATAATTTGAAGTTGTTTCATTCATTTTGAGCAAATTGGAGATGTATTTGAGGGGTTTTTTAAGCATTGTTTTGCTGCCCCCCAAATTGGTTTAAATTTATTCAAAAATGTATTTTAATTGTAACATAGAATATAATTGATCAGAAATGAAGGGCAAACAATTACAATCACATTGTATGTGTTTATTTATTGTTTTCTTTCAATAGTTGTAACTTTTCTCTATTAACCTCTTGCACTGACGTCTCATGGGACTATGTCTGTTACTTGTAAAGATGCGGTGTGTTTCGAACCGCACCTGAGTCGCCTAAAAGGCTCACCACACAGTTGCACTTGGGGGATTCGGCCAAAATGGTGCAACCCAAATTGATTGATTGTCTGATGAGTAGAGCATCAAGTTGTTGACTGAAATACACCCATTTGTTAGGCTTTGTAATAGCTTGATGCCTAGACGAGACACTCTGACGTCTCAAAGTAATATGTCAATTTGTATATTTATGTTTTTTACTATTAAACAATAAATGTTACAATTGTACATTTTGTTGAACGCTTTAGCATATGTAACTGATGTTCAAATGAATAAACTGCAGATTTGTAATCCGTGGTTGAAAACAAGGAAGGAAGTGATGATTATCCCATCTTTCTGATCGATGTTTTATTATGTTTTTCAAATGAAGTCAAAGAATACAAAACTCATACTAGTCCCAGCAAAAGATGAACAGAGAAAGACTCAGAATGCAGCACAGGAGCATCTACATCTACATTCAAAGAACAACTTCCGAAGCCCTTGAGCAGGCCCACGACCCCAACACCGTGGTAGACTCAACAGTGCACATTTTGCAAGCAAGGGAAGTTCTTATTACCTTTTTTCAAAAGAAACTACATGAATGTTAGGACCCACGGCAAGCATCGTCATCTTTATCATTTTTGCTTAGATTGTTGGATCCGCTCCTTTACCAATTCGTGGATGTAGGCCTACCCTTGACGATAAACTACGTTGATATGCCATACACAATTTCATTGTGAAAATATCTCACATTGGTATTGTACGCAAATTTCACAATCTCCACTTTTTTTTACGGATTGTTTTACTGTTTTGCAACGCCTTTGCGTGCCGACCTTGCACGTTTTTGACCCATTGCACTAGGATACTTGAAATAGCTGCAGAGCGAGTGGCCGGCAATATTGGCAAAAGTAGGGCCCCCAAAAAATTGTCAAAATAAATTGGCACAAATCTCTCGAAGGTACACAGAAATGTAAAGAGAAGACCGCGCAACCCATTGGAAATGAGCTTGTGTGTGCACAGAGGTTGCAACGGGATACAACCAGAAACAAACACTTATTTTAAGTTTGTTACGCACTTAAATTGTTACCCCATGGAGAACACCTGGTTTATTAATAGAATGATGTGGCTTGCCTCCTTAGTCAGGTTACTATCCACTCAAATTATATGTAACTAACATGTGGTATTAAACCGAATTGAGTTGAATTAACGTGGACGTGGAAGATTATGTCCAACGACTATAGGTCCGACAAACAATTGTGTACGATCCATTATGTCCTACAGCTCATTGTGTCCGTCCGACCCATTATGTCCGACAATTCATTACGTCCGACAACCATTTGTCCGACCCATTGTGTCCGACAAACCATTATGTCCAACGAACCATTATGCTTAAACATAACGCTAACACCCTGCTCGCTTACCAAGACCAACAACTACCGCGGCATCAGCCTGACCGGTTTCACAGCTAAGCTCTTTAATCTGAAGGTTCCTAACCGGTCAAGGTTGACCACCAGTTGCGCAGATCCTGACCCTTCGAAGGAAAATAAATAGAAGATCTAAAGAAGAACAACCCACACACTGTCTTGACATTTATCGAAAAAATCTTCAAATTATTGAAGGCATACTTCCACGTGTCCTTCCACTTCCAGGCACCAAAACACCGGCGTAACCATGAGAGGACGGAAGCCCCCTGAGAACATTTGCCCCCTAAGCCCAATAACGAGATCGAACAAAGGTTCATCCATACATGACAAATCCTCCTCAAAATGATATATGTGCCCCGCTTGCCCCCACCCCAAATGAAAATGTCAATATCCGCCACTGCAAGCTGAGCTGCGCTAACACCCTGGCACGGATGCTTACACCGGGCAATGAGAAAGAAAGTATTTGAGCTACAAGCGACACATTGGCGTCCTTCATGTTCGTCATGGTTCTTGACTACGTCCTCCGGCAAACAGTTGGGGGCGATGAGGAACTGGACTTCTTCACCATTACGCCAAGAAGTCCAGGAGGGTTGGTTATCTGCACTTTGCTGAAGATATCGGTCTATCGGGACAAAATCACTGATGCTCAGAAGTTATATCAAGATTGGAACCAAGTGTAACAAAGTCAGGCTGCACTGAAATTCCAAGAAGACAGAAATCCTCATACAACGTAGTTGACCACGTGTCGCCCAAGACCTTTGCTCAAGCGAGTTTCTAACTTCACGCTACAGCCTATACCTGGTACCGTACAGAGCGAACTCGGAAAAGGACAACATGGTGCGAGAGGTCTTACCGCCTAACTATAATAATATGCTGAATATGTGGACTTACAACCTCCCAGAGGACTCAAGACGAGAATCCTCATGGCAGTAATTCAAACAGTCCTGTAATACGGGTGTTCAACTTAGGCAGTGGCACCCTGCTGCTAAAACGGGCACGTTTCGAGTAGGTCATCGTACGAAGCTCAAGCAAATTGTACCCGGTTTATATTTATATCAAACACCTTGCAAACATCCACCCGTGACGTAACCACTGTAATAAATGCAGTGCTTTGGAACTGTGTAACGTATAATGACCCGTTAAACAAGTTGGCCTCCACTTGTAATGCAGACGAGTTTGAAGTCCAAGTCTACACTTGGAAGCAGATGAAGGTCATTGGTTCACATAAACTTAAAACTCTGAGTAGAACAAATTGTTTAAACTCCCTAATTAAGACATTTATGCCTACCATTATCCTTGGAATACTGGTTTGTTGAGACATGTTTTATATGCGACTTATAAAATAAATTCAGATAACGGCGGGCAGAGCGTAGTGTTAAATATAATTTAGAGAACTGATAGCTGTCCTGTGGTTGATTTTCTTTCAATGGTAATATCAACCCTTATACGACGCGTCTCGTTTGCCGTCAGATGTGTTCAGACGGTCGATGAGCATTGTCGTGAGGACCCACTTACTGTTTCGGACTCTTAGAGTAGGCCTAGGCTTACCACATTTTGACACTACACACAATTTTGACTTCCAATATTGGCCGACAAGTTTCTATCCGACATTTTGAAAGAGTCTGATCATGTGCTACCACTTGTGCATGTAACTGGGAAAAGGACATTCCGACATTCAGTAAAAGTTTTCTTCAGTCAGAAAAACTGATGGTGCTTCCATGTTATTGTCTGTTCCAAAAGTAATTTCTTTCCGAATACCAAAGCTTTGATGTGTTCTTCTCCATGTTCCGATACCTCGTTTCCATGTTCGGAAACTGACAAGATGAGATTATTGACTGGATGTAGAATTCAATAGCTTATCAACTTCAAACATTATTTCTGTTCAAGAACGCCAACACACGCACAGACTGACCATGCGCGATGTCAGAACGTCGGAAGTAGTATAAAACGGCTAGAAAGTTTTCCCAAAAATTGGTAACGCAAAATCACTAGTTCACACAATCAATCAATCAATCAATCAACCAATCAATCAACAAACCATCAAGCAATAGTAAAGTGACACCATTTTTGCTCAAATTGCACTGTAGAACTACCCCTAATGAAACAGATGCAAGAGCTGCACTGACTGTTCTGGCAAAAAAAAGAAAGAAAAAAAAGAAGTTGTTATTAGTAAAAAAAATCACAACTGAAAATTTCACAGTTATGTCATATAAATCAGAGAATTTAAAGAATAATATATAATTCATATTTTGTATTGAACAAAAATTATCAAAAATAATGCCAAAATAAACAAACACGTGTGTTATAATATTGCTTAACTTTTGTTTTGACTTGTCCACTATTTTCAGTCTGAATTCCCCCCCACCCCGCCCATTTTCCCGGAAAAGTCCCAGCTGCGGCGTTGAGACTAGTGATCGTGGAGACTTCTACAGCTGAAGTTCCCCCAGGACTTCTAGAGCAGTAGCTCAAATGCCACTATATAATATGCAGAAAGTTGAGAGTTACCAATGTGAACGTTTCGTTTCTTTTTTGAGAAGTAAACCTGCTAAAGATTTCCCCTGTTTGAGGTAAGATAGTCTGAATTAACTTGTTTTGCAAGAAGTACATAAACAGAAAAGGGAGTTCAATCATTGGAAGTCCGTCCCTCATTAACCTAAAAGGATGCTTTTGTTGAAATGTTCCGCCTAAGCACGCCCCTTCGATGTCCCGGTGGGTATGGGCTCGCCCCCGTCTCCGTTCTGTATTTCCACGTAGAGCAGCGCTTAACCAGCCTAATCACCGAGGCCTTCCCAAATCACGTTGACATCTTGCCAATAACAACCGTACTATCAACCCCGTGGCCACATGTTTTGTATTGTTTGGATATGCTTGCACATCAATGACAAGGTATCGCTCTCGTTTGTGTACCATAGACGCTCACTGCGTAAGGCAACGTACACACTGCTTCTCATCAATTGAGTTATGTGGAATAACGTATTCGGACGCACAGGTGACGAGTGACGCATTGTACAACCCTATATTCCCTTTATTCTTGTGATATTTTTAACGACCACCTGATATACCATGTAATATGTTTCAGTACACCATCTTACAATTGGGACTCAATGGTTCAACAAATTGTGTCAGACACACGTGGTATTTTAGGTTCAAATATTACTTGTGGTTTGATGTGTGTGTTTCTTTATTCTATCTTGGCATTCTATGACACATGCGTCACTCATTCATATGTATTCGTCGCGTGCCCAGCAGATGGATGTATAGACCTAAACGAACAGTTACAGGTAAAGGGCATGTCTTTTGTGTTTTTCTTTCAAGGACATTCACCTTCTTGTATTTCAAATTGTTGGTGTTTTTATTCTTGCTTTTTTGTTTTTGCTGTTCTTTAGCTATTTTGCTTCGTTGTTTTCGTAAGCGCTTTGAGGTTCTGCATAAGGCGATTAATGTGTTTTATTATCATTATTATTATTATTATTATTATTATTATTATTATTACCATTATTTTTATTACTATTATTAAATGTAGGGTCACATACATTGGTAAGTACTTCAATAACTAACGACAGTAAAAACTTACTTGGTAAAAATCACTACCACTGTTGATAGAAGTGACTATTGTGAGAAAAGATTTCATTCAAAGTAATGGTTAGGATCATTTTCATCCCAAAACATTTGATTCTGAGACAAAGGGTTGGTGTCTGTTCGCGAATGCTGTGGTACCCGTGTCACCTCGCCTTTGTTTGCTGTTTTCTCAGCAAGTAGACACTGTATTTAGCTGAAACTGTCACCTGTGACTTTTATACCTTCCAATTTAATGTTGCCTATTCAGCACTACGTTGGCAAAAACCAATGCAATTAATGGGCAATGTGTTAAAGGAAACTGAGCGTCAATTCTTATGTCATTGTAGGAAGGTTAAATTCTGCCTGAAAATGGAAAAGATATATGTAATTTTAGCATCAAATATTTCACAGCAATTTCTTGTTTACAGTCAGGAGCCATTTTATTGCGTATGGCCTTCTGTTACTAGAAAAGAGTACTCTGTGTTCCTGGAAGTAGGGCATGGAGCCTTGCGCCCTTCTTCCATCAGTCACATGACTTCTTCCATCAGTCACATGACGTATGGCTTTCAGCTGGGTTTTCTTTTATTCGTGTGTATTTTATCCAGGGAGAAGAGTTCATTGGACACTGATGATGGGGCTACCCTGGTTTAAATAAAACAAATAAATAAATAAATACGTTAATTAATTAATTAATTAATTAATTAGGAGAAAAATAAATAAATAAATAAATACATAAATAAATAAATAAATAAATAGATAGATAAATAAATAAATAAATAAACAAACAAACAAAACGTGTAAGTATTTGTTTGAAGGTGAAAATTCTAGTTATTTTCCAACTAGTGATTTTTTCAATAGCCACGTTTGTGAATTTGCACGAATTGCCTGAATTGTTAAGTCAAAATGGGATTTATTTGAAGAACTACCGGTGACGCCAAATCATATTCAGCTCTTTATTATTGATAAGTGCCCAATAAAGTCAAGATAACATTTGCAGTGTGGAGATGCGTTGTTCCTAGATTCTTAATAGCTTCCTTCGCCAATGCGATCGCACCATTTCCCGGAAGATGTTTCTACGCTGCATAACTGAAGTTCGCCCGTAGTAATAGAGCCTTCTAACCATGTCGTCTACTGTAACACAATGATTATATGCACAGGCACATGTATATGTACACCACAATGTACGTGGCATACATTGACGTTAGACTGTCATTATAATGATTGTACGGTATTGAAATTAAACAGTTATATAGACCATTGACCATCGGCCCCTTTTTAAAGAAAGATTGTACCGCAAGGATAAAAATGCGATGGTCTTTGCAAAAGTCCCCACGGACTCGAGTGGCCTCCTTTACCACCGGATACTCCATCCAATCTCATATCAGAAATATATCTCAATAGTTTTTATAAACCCACGAAATCCTTCTTTCCTTTTCGAACCCAAGACCTTTGATCAAAATAGGAGGTCATATAGTGACCCTGGTTTCACTTTGTAAATTAATATTGAAGCTTCTGAACAGAATGGTTAGAATTCCACCAGTCAATTTAGTCAGTGACCCTGGGTTCAGTTGGTTCACAGTTGTCAACTGACATATCATAAATTGCATTAGTTCTGAATTGCTTCCTAGCGTCCACTCATTCAAATGCCCTTGTATTAAACGTGCGCCCCTGGTTCGTCCCTCAAGATGCTGGCCCTGGTGGAAGGTCCCCTCCGGGTTGTAATGGTTTTGTCAAAAGAAATCAGTTTAACACAGGCCGATCACGGATAAAAATGCATTGCCCCAAATTAACTTTAGATTTCCGCCTCTCCAATAATAACCCTATAATAGAGCTGTCTTTCAATTAAAATAACTAACCCACGAACGCAACAAATTATGGAAATATGAGTTAATATGAGCATACGTGGAAGGCATATGGTCAGGGAGGTATGACAGACGAAAGTGCATCCTTAATGGTCGTTTACAATAGGGGTTCAAGTTACACACGACGTGCACAGTGGTCTGGGCCCCTGTAACCCCTCAACTGGTCAATTCCGACCCAAGATATTAAAGTAAAGCCAGGTGGATCCTCCGTAGTGTCTTGCATTGGAGGCAATGAGGACATCAGATGATGAAGAAATGTTCACTTATAGACGTAACATGTAATATATTTGCAGTTTTCTTTTGGGCATCCACCGTAGTGTCTGAAAACCCTATCACCGTACACAAATTCAGTTCGAGGTGGGATTCCAACCAAGGTCATGAACGATGAACAAAAGAGGAAGTTAAAGTATTATGCAAACCGTCGTATACGGGTTTTCAATTTGTGGCACTTCCATTGGCGCGAATGTCCATTGTGGGTTAGCACCTACTATGTGGGAGGTGTGAAACCAAACCAAATATGCATCAAGTAATGAGATCTCGTATGTCTTCATATCAATTTATGTTCCAACTATTTTATTGATCCATAATAAACAGTAATATAATAGACACTATTAACAGATAGGACATGGTTTATGCTATGATATATGAAAACATTAATAATGAGTTCTGAGTTGGCCTCCCTTTAGTTCGAATGTACAGAATCAGACAAGACGTTATATACAAAGAATAAAATTATACAATTAATCTGCCGTACATAATCGCGCTGTGTAACTACAACGAAACCGATGACTATAGGCCTACTGATTGCGCCCATCTCATTGATGCCAAAGGGTACTGGGTGCAACTCTCGAATGACCGACAATCTATCAGTACTAAAATTAGGATCATTTCTAAACAAATTACACCAAATAACTGCTTCAGACTAGCGTTTCTGTTTTGGTATGCAATGCTGTTTTGCGTTGCAACCATGCCAGTAGCTAGAATTATAAAGAACAAGTTCAAATCAAAACAATTTAAGTTACACTTCCTTTTCCTAAAATATTAACGCTTCTTCATTGCTTGAATATTTGTTGTAGGCCTATCCCATATTTTCCATCAATAAAAAAGGACCTCTCAGTTAAATTACTAATGTGATATGTGACTAAGAAATAAAATTATCATAAAATAACAGCTTCACAACTTTTGAAAATATAATTATACACTTAACGTTTTGCTTTTCTATATAATTTTTACACAATAAATAAACACGCACGAGAGACAGGTGTATTTTTTTCCTGAAATGTTTGCTCGATTGGTTGGTGTTGGCCTGGACAGTAGGCCTACAGTGATGCTGATTACGACATAACCAATAACCCTAACAAGATGTCCATCGGTGCAGAGTCACGTTTATTACTGGTACGTGCGACAGCTAATACTAATCACAAAAATAGTTATCTTCAATTGATTAACATGTACAACACTCCACAACACAACAGTCAGTACACCATCACTGTGGATCATGTCTGCGTTACCAGCAAACTAACACACAATCTCTGTGCTCAAGAAACCAGAAAGATGCGAGCGTAAAAGAATTAACAACTGTTCTTGAGAAGGGTGGTTGAAATGAACAAATAAAGGAAATGGTAGGAAATACAAGTTAAATGCTTTAATGCTCTTTAAAACTGAGCTACCATTGTTATTGCTGAGCTGTAAGTCCATTCAATTTCGATTCTTTCTTTCTTTTAACTTATATTTTGCAGCTCCTACCATGAGTTCTCAAACTTTCCACCCATTCGCTACCAAAAACGTGCTAGGAATATTATGTTTGAGTTTGCTGGCACCATGGTCATCTGTCAGTGTTGTTATTGTAAAGACTTTCAACTTACAAATGTTACGCCCACGATTGTCGATGGACATAATCAATGTTTTTGTTTAGACCAGGCGTGTCGCACCGCCGAGTAAGTTGGGGTCGGGCACGCACTTGCCACATGATACCGGGCAGAAATTGAGAGCGAAATCTTCGTTATCCTCACACATGATGGCATCTGACCATTCACAGTATTGGAACTCATCTTGACATGGCACTGCAATTAAGAAAATAGCACAGATTAAAAAAAATGTGTAAACATGCTCAAACAGTCATATGTGAAACAGGATTCTTCATATTTGATAATCCGTTACATTGTTAGGATAAATAAGGTATGAGGTCTGCTGTACATGACAGTGTGTCTCACCTGTACAATCTTCTCCATGCCAACCGTCCAAACACTCGCACTTACAAGTCTGCTGGTTGACAACACCATGATTGTAACACGTCGCATCACAATCTACAAAACAGAGAATAACAACAAATCAAATTGAGATCCCTAGCCTCAGTAACACATACACAGAGTCTTGACAATGAGTGTAATCGGTATAGTACGTACCCCCGGTTGGTTCGGCTGACATTACAGGATCTGTGAGGAAAAAATAGGACGTAAAATTGATTTTGATATCAAATGTTTCTCTACTTTGAAATGCTCAAAAGCACGGTGTGGAAAACTGTATAAACTTGATCACTTTCAAATGTTGCTTCGATTTGCGGACTTATAATACAGGCAGAATTTTGTGGATGTTTACATTTTTGTCATCACCAACATAATTCAGATACAATGCTTTCAGGTAGGCCTAATTGGTACATGATTACTTGGTGCATTTCTTGAATATCAACGTATTTAAATATCGTAATGTTATTGTTCATTTATGTAATGGTAGCAAAGCAGGTTCTACGCCAATGTGAGCTATCATATGAGAGGAGTGCGACCCCTTGCACGTCACTCGCAACCACTGATTCATACTACACAAGGACACCGACTTCCAAAATGGCGCAACAAGATTAGTTGTGATGATGACGTCACGTGAACTAGGCCCAATATGATGACTAAGATTCTATCTGTCACATCGTTTTATGGCTTGTGGGAAACTACATAAGTATTTCTTATCAGAACATAGCACAAGGGGCGTTACTGGGCATAGTATAAGGCTCATTGTATGTAGACCTTCCTATTACTCATCTAAACTGTAACCGAGACCCTGGCCCCAAGAAGCACGTGGTCGGTATTGAACATCTCAATACTGTATCTTTTCGGCACGTACATGTAGACTTGTATTTGGTCACGGACGGGTGTACGTTTCAACTGTAGGGTAGGGGGTACCCCTGGATCAACATCCATGTTCAGGGTACTATACGGTTACTACAATGAATACTATCTATACTTCATTTGCACCTCCGTACCATACATCATATTATAAACTATGTTAACCAAAGGAAGGATGAAATTAGGTGTGAACCCTTGCAGCCCTGACCTGAATCAGTATGTACAGCAATAATAGCCGCCACGGTGTGCACATTCAAAATAGGTTTGTTACTGTGTTTGCGTGTTTATGATGACTTTAAGGTATAAAGATGATAGCCGGTTATCTTTGGAATTAGGGTCATTGATAAAGCTGTAAAAATGGTTACATTCGTCATGCATCATAATTTTAACTGGATAGCGTCTGCTTAGCTTGAGGACGGTACTTACTACATAAGCCACACATAGCCTGGCAGTACTTGAGTACATATGGATGTTCCTCATCACACCAATTAGGATACCAACCCCGATGGCACAACACCTTGTTGGTATTTTCACAGCGCTCTGTAAAAAAATATATATATACAAATCTAAAAACAATGAAATCTAAGGTTTGACAAAGCAAACACTAAGGTTTGAACCAAGATTCAATAGATATTCTTAATGAATTTCTCAATTGACAGTATGTTCGTTAGGTCTAAACAACCCCATCACTAATTTCAGAACCGTATCTATCTCCAACTTTCTATATTCACGTACCTGAGCAGGAGTCACCCATCCAACCATCATTACACTTGCATTGACAATGTGCATGATCCATTGTACCATGTACGCACTGGATATTACATTCTGTCAATGAGTCACGAGAAAACAAAGTGTTAAACCAATAATCTTGTCCATGGTGGATTGAGTTGGCTTCAAGAATAAGCCGCTCAATACCAACAATATCAGAGCTAAACAACACACCGTACTGTGTATATACACATGTATAAAGGGATTGTTTAGAAAAAGTATTACGACGGCTTTATTAACACACAAATAACGAACATTTCCGTAAATCTGAAGGAATATAATTGTAACCGACACAGGGTCAAGGTGAATCATAATAAGAATAATACTATCCCTATAATTATTGTTGACATGCCCCCTGGGCCCTTACGGAATGCAAAGCAGTTTCTGATCCATTAGTCTATTGCAGTTTGTATTCATCAATCTGATTTGGTCAACTACATCGCATAGGGGAGCTCATTTTAAACGTGGCTAGATCTTCTTTTAATGAATAAGTATAATGGGGACACCTACCTGAGCAAGACGCACCAGTCCATGGTTTGGGACAGTCACACATACACGAATCTGGATTCTTGACTCCAGCATTCACACAGTCGGGACCACCACACTCTAGAGTTCAGAATCAAAATGTAGTAAATATCATGTCAACTGAGATTGTTTGGCATGTGTGTAAAATACGACGAAATGCTTTATCTGCTCTACATTACTCCAATACGAAAGAACATTACTCCAAATCTGTATTTTTGAGCAGTTATTAATTTGATGTTATTTTATGTTGTTATTGTTTGTGTTTGAAGCCCCCTTAGCTTACCACATACGCCACAAAGTGCTGGACATAGCTGTTCCACTGGGTTAGCGTCGTTCTCCAGGAAGCACCATTGCTTGGGCCATCCGTCTCCGCACCATGGATGAGTATTATTGCATACATCTATCAAATTTAACAACAATTTTCAACAAGTTCAAAAGTCGTTCATTGATAACCACTTAAAACTAAACCACGTAAAAATCTCCCTTAAAAGTACCCCAATATAGGAATTTCTATAAATATGTTGAAATGAATGAGGCTTACTTTGGCAGAGTGTTCCCGTCCATCCTGCAGGGCAGTCACACTTACACGCATCGGGGTTGATACTACCACCATTCTGACAATCAAGGCGACATTCTGTAATAAAGGTAGGTTGACCAATACATATGGCTAGATAATAAGAATCAGATTTGAAAAGTGCGACCCCAAGTGAAAGCTGAAGGCCACTCAATGTGAAGCTACAAGACGATCTTGAAATTAAATTATCCAGATTATAATCCTGACCAGGTTGAATCCAGCTATGGGGAACTGAACGGCACATATTTGAAATACTCTTATCTCTGTAAATGACCGTGCGGTGTAATTTACAAATACAGTTTAATTGTGTGTTTGTCGCAAGAAAGTACTACGGAATATAAAAAAGCACATTCAACAAGACATGAACTTTCCCATCCATGTACATTGTATAGTAAAAATGATCAATGCACATAAAGAGAATCCAGGCCCCTTGACAAGTGAGGACAGAGTTCAGGTCAAATTTACGGGGAAGATTAGCAAAGTTTGTCCCTCTCCTCTACAGATCTGATATGTGAACAGTTAACTTACCACATCCTTGGTCAAGCAACGAACAGTCACCTGAGAAAAGAAAAAGAGAAAACAAACCTTTATTGACAATTACAGTGTCTCAAGCATCTAAAAAGGGCCCCTGACCATCAATCCGTTGGTAATTTGGGAGGTTTGACTGTATACAATACTGGCCTAATGTACATTGTACCATCCTCCATGATTGTACTTACAAATCAACAGCTTTTCCAATGCGATAATTATTTTCACATTCTAACTTTAACAACTACTGATATCAAACTTGTCAACTGTGGAGTTAAATGATGTGTCCCATTCCCGTTTGGCCTGTTGGTGTCTGACAATTGGGCCCGGCCGGAAGTGCAGTAACGTGTATGTAATTGCACTTCCGGCTCCAAAACGTCATAACTTATCAAGAGGATAGCGCCTTTTGGGGTCAGAGTGACTGATCCAAAACTTCTGCCAGCTTGACCCGGAAATTGGTCTCTGATCCCCATCAAGTCTGACCCCGGTTATTTGGCTCAAGGTTTAGGCCTATATATGGCAAATATAAGAATGTAACCTACTGCAAAGTCCGTTTTTACAGTTTCCCAATCCTGATGCACACAAACTGCATTGCTGTCCGATCTGATAAGGTGCATGGCCATTCACATTCCCTCTAGAAAGAAAAATAAAACGATCA
>CM021529.1:9507736-9533058 GCA_010994315.2 Pisaster ochraceus
GGAAATGGTGAGGCGTGTCTTGTGCGGAGGTGCGCTTTCGCGTCACACAAAGGGTCAGAATTCGAACAATTTCAAACCGTAATGAGATACTTACGTCTTGGTGTCCCTTGTCAATTAATGTACTTAATAACTGGGACACGTCGTCAATAGCAATAGGCTATGTTATTAAAAACGCACGGTTACCCAACCAGTACACTACCTGCAATACTTGCCAACGTCACTGCATTAAATACGTTACAATGATAAGTAAGTTTTGCCTTGGTACATTACACATAGGCCCTAAGGGTAGATATTTCTGAGCAAGAGACTCGGACAGCTGAACTTGACAAAAATGGACTAATGTTTCAGCTTGATAATTTGGCCATAGTTTAGATAACTTGGCCCGAAGTATGCGTTTAATATGCAGTAGGCCGAAGTAAAACACAAATTGTCTGGCCTTGGACGGCAAAACATGTCCCACTGAGGTATTTAGTGCATGACGCTACGCCGTCACGTTGGATTCAATACTTTCAGGAGTTGTATAGACTACTAGTCCACTGTACCATCAACAAAACTCAAAATGTAACGGGGGGGGGGGGCCTTCAGACCACACAACCCGACGGCTTCCTTACGTCTGCCCTAAAATAAAAACGATTGTCTTTTCCGTATAGTATTGCAACGCAAGAAGGATTACGATTTTACGTAATGAAGAATGTACAAAATGGTTTAAAAGCTTGTAATTGTTTGTAAAGCCAGTTCTAGGCGCCAACACACACACGCACACGTACGCCAACATGTCTCTAAAAATAAAGTGGAGATTTACACACAATATAAACAGTTTACATTTCAGAGGTGAAGCCCAGCACCTAAGCAGCGAGGAGCAATAACAGCTATTGAACACAAGTTTTTAGAGCAAATTCTTTGTGTTTTTCCTGAGCGTCTTGTTTCTTGGTCTTGTTTCTTCATTAAATTTGAAACGACTAAACTTGAACTAAAAGATTGACAATGACAGTGTTGTATGGCAGACCTGCTCACCCGTAACCGACAAAACGTTTGGTAAACGACTGTAATCAGTAGAGTGCTGAAGATTAATTGTGTACGGTTTAAGAAGATACAACCAGTTGGTTGAATATTCAAACTAAATGTAGTTCGATAGAAGTAAAATTAGCGATGAGAAGATTAGAAAAGAACAAGGAAATAAAAGGTTATGGAAAACGTGCCACTTTACGCGCTACCGGTACGCTTACGCCAAAAGTAAAATGGTTGTTTAGACTTTGTGTTTTGTAAAGTAAGTAAAGGGAAGACATATCGTTATTTCAGGCAGATGGCAATAGTTGCAGTCTGGCAACTTGAATAGGCAACTGTTCTTGTTTACCCAATTGATTTGATGACAATTTGTTGTCATTGACTCTCGCAGTGTAAATCCCCTACGAAGTAAAAATTCACAAGCCTGTTCTATGAAAGGATCAGAAAAATTTAAGTAACACAAAAACATACGCTTCTTTTGAAACAAAAAACAAACCAACAAACAAACAAACAAAACCCAAAACATAGCAAAACCTGCAGCCTTACCGAGACGTGTGGTATTTTTTTGGAAAAAGTTGGAGCTTACGGCACTATTTTTGTCGGTCTTTGCGGTCTTTTCGTCCATTTGTCAGAAATAATGGTTCGTCGGACATGATATGTAAGAGTTTACGTTCTTAATTGCACATTTTTTGCTTTTAAGGAATAGACCAATGTAAATAATTTTAACACTACAACACGAATAATACACATTATTTATGGCATGATCACGTGCACCGTCTAAACACGTGACATCACCACGCTAACCATACAAGCAGGTGTACCTACCCAGGTCCATAGTTGCACACAAGCAACTGGGCATTTTTGAAGCTGGCTCCGTCTATCAGAGGGTCGCGCAGGACCGGGCACGAGTGCATCGCGCAGCCCATTTTCTTGGTATGAGCCCATACAATCTGGCAGAAAAAAAGACATATTCTTAAGTCTATATATATTAAACTAGTAGGGGAGATGGCCTTAGCTTTCGATCCTAACACAGACATATCCAAGTCTATATATTAATATATGATAGCTCAAAATTTGTCAGATCCGACAGCGATCTTTACCGTGAGGTCGTCCATTCCAGTCAATGTTTTAATTTCCATACCGACAAAAAGCATTAAACATCAAGGAAATCATCGACAAATTATACTAGAGGTGTAAATTAAGACATCTTCTTGAAGCAGAAGCTTGTGAAGAGATGCCTGCGTGATCAACTAAACATGTAAATAATGGAAAAGAATACAACTTGTGACAAAAAAAAAAAATTCAGATGCAAACTGTTTAAGGTAATATGAGATGGGAGCTCTGGTGCTTACGTTTGAATCAAACCGCGAGATTTTGAGGGTTTTCTTCCCCAGAAACAATGTCCTACAAAACATTGAACTGTATATTTCTATAATTCTTCTTTTAACTCATGGAAACATCTTTTCTTGATGCCAAAATGACATTGCATATGACAGCCACCTGAATGGACCAGGCTGCGAATCGGTTGAAATCCTATGACCCCAGTGCAAATTTACCAAAGTTGTAAACAAGACGGTATCAAGGTGGCAGTTTGAACTTTTCATAACTCTTGTCTTTTCAGTATTTGTGGGCAAATCCCTGAACAGCGTGGATTGCCGCCCACATGTGGAGTATCCTGGCATGCATACAAGAACTTGGTATGATGTCGAAAAGTTCTAAACTCCATTAAAAATTACCGTATTCGTATCGACCTCTATAGGTTGAATTGAATAGGGAAAGAAATTCATACGAACTTTACTTTGTTTTAATCTTACATGCATTCTCCAAGGGTACAGGGTAAATTGCAAGGGATGGGAAATCAAAATAAAAACAAACTCGGAGGCATTTCTATTCAATATGCAGGCATCACGCTTCATGCTTTTGAGTCAAAACTTTCTGTGTACATTGCTTTTTTTTCTTTTCGTTTTTTGCGTTCAAGCAATATTTCGATCTTGCTTGTCAAACGGACATTGGTGTCTGTTTCAACTTTATATCAAGAAGGCTTTCTGATTCAAAGTCATCGCTTTGCTATCCTGTCTAATACTACAGCTTGACCTTAAATTATAAAACGGCACACGTTTATACAATTGATGACAAAAAAGTCTAAGTTAAATCACTGTGTATAAGGCTTCCTCTTGAATTCAACAAAAACAACACTGTCTGTTATTGTTATATGATAACGATTGACCTAGTTTCTAGAATGGATATTATTCTTGAATGCTGATACTGGACCGAGGTTTCTTGATGATAGTTCTTCAAAGCTAAGCTTTATCACCTGATATTTTGATGAGTTGTGCTCAGTAAACTGCAGTAGAACGGAAATGAAGACCATACGCCAATTTCTGATTCTTAGTTACCATTGCAAGCGAGGAGTCTGACGATTACAACCTGCCTCGATCACAGCTTATATTACATTCTGATTTGTTTTCAATAACAAAGCATGGCTCGATTCCAGAAAAAGGTCGATGATAAAAAAATACTCCAGCGGAGAGATAACTTTGATCAATTTTAGGGCCGTCTTCAGTCAATCAGTGTAAAAGAACAACCCTTTCTTTAGTAAACTTGACTGTTGATGCACCGGTCGTTTTTAGCACCAGCAGAACATTAACCTTTGGACAATTTTAGACAAAATCAGAACTTTATTTTTACATCGCATTTCCTTTTCGGAACTAATAATGCTACAGCTATAGCCCGCTCGTCTCTCATCATCAGTCAGTTGCCAACACATAAAGATTCTCATATAGGAATAGCGATATTACGGTAAAAGCCATGCAATGAATTTGAGGTAGCTTATCGGTGTACCTGTGTGTAGTGTCCACATACAGTTCCTGGAACGCAGGAGTCCGTGTTGATATCATAGTTCTTCTTCTCATTGAACCAGTGTGAGATGAGATACATAGGAGAGGCTGGTGCACCACCCCTACTGTACGCTAGGTTCTGTCCTACGTGTTGGTATGGAGTAATGTTTTCAGGATTCCCATGTCCCCAGATGCATTCCTTAGCATACTCTGCAGCCATAGATTCAAGGTCATTGTCCCATGTCTGAAAGGACACGGAATAAATCAAAACGTCATATCAAACGAAAAATTACGTTGAAAACCTATAAAGAAAGCGCCAATATCTGTCTCTGTTTACTGCAGCTTTCTCATGTCTCGACCGAGTGGACTTGCGTATTTGCTCAAGCTATATGACATATGAATCATCACAATGTGGGTTCGAATCCCGGTCAAGGCAAGTGGTGTTCTTGAGCAAAAAACTTAACAATGATTACCCACTGGAGTAAATGTAGCAGCAAGATTGACGACATATTATATTTCATGGTGAATGCGGTTCATTACCATAATAAGACGCCAAGATACCCATGACAAAGTAAGACAACCTTACACCCCCGTATCCTTCCGGGCCTAATCATTCAAAGCGAACCGTTCATTTTTCTAGAGGGGCAACTTTTCCGAACTTGCCGCAATGTCCCAATGTCCCGCCATCATTCATGGTTTTTCAAATGCGGTTCAATAACAAAAAGTGAGGTCGTGGAGATCGGTTTATTTCCACAGTTTTTAGTTAACCATCTCTTTTAAAGAACAATCGAAAACTACATGGAGCAAACTATTGCTCCTAGACACCTCATGTGGTTAGGGGTGACTCCCTTGCTGAGCAGGACGTGGTTTTCCTGGCACTAAAAGCTAATCAATGGACTTATTCTTTGCATTATCACACAGAGTGCATTAAAACTTCTGGTCCAACAGGGTTTCCTTGTAACTGAATGGAAAGTTTGTTGTTTTTATTTCAGCGGTTTAATATTTCATCAACACACTGTGGCTGTGAATTAAATGTGTCGAAGTGACATTGTCATGAGCAATTAATTCATGTTGACGTCACAATTTCTTCTCATTATAGTTTGTTTCGTTGCGCATCAAGTAATGAACGAAATAAAGTAACCGGGTGCTCAATTGATTAGTTATTGAGGTAAAATAACTCTAACGAATTTTCTCTGATATTTCCATTTGCGTGAAAGGGTATGAATTGAAGATCTTTTTGTTCACGACACCCTGCTCTGGAGGATCGGGTTGCAAACTACACTGTTATAATGCACACCTTTGCCCCAACCACTGCACTACTCCATACGACTAACAATTGCATAAGCACCGAAACTTGAAATGGGTCAGTTGAGGGCAAGTCACATTTTGGTTGGAAATCCAAATGCTTACCATTTCCTCCATATTTGCTGCCGGTCCAGGTACATTTCTCCTGTAGTTATTATGCATAGCTACAAGCATTCTTGCCATGCGGGGAGTAATGCCAACTTGGACGGGGGTTTTGGGTCGTTGCCTTGCTACAGGTTCAACGATAGTCTTCACTCTCTGAAGAAAAAATAAACAGAACTCATTGATGTCAAATCTCATATTATAATGCAAAGACTGGACTCGTTGTGGTATCGAACAGCTGTGAAGTTAAAGAGTAAATGTGATCTATTTTTTCTTTTCGTTATTGTTTTTCTTTTAAGATTTGTTGGTTTATTTCATTTTATTTATCTATTGATTGATTGATTGATTGATTGATTGGTTGAATGATTGATTGAATGATTGATTGATGGATTGATTGGCTGGCTGGCTGATTGACTGACTGACTGACTGACTGACAGATTGATTGCTTGATTGATGGATTGATTGATACATTGATTAAATTATACTTAGGCATATCAAAATCGAAATAATGATGGCATTAAAAAAACGTGTAAACAAAGACTGCCTGAACCCTTTTTGATTGATTAATAAAAGTATATGAGCATACCGAGAAGCCGCTTCTTTGGATCGGAGTTTACGGAAATAATACGTGACTTACAATTCAAAGTTATCCCAAAGGCACAACTCCGTAAAGTCACCATTGATTAAATTTGTGGTTAATGGAGGTTGCATAAAATGCTCATTTCCGATTAACAAAAGCAATTCAAGCAAAAAATAAACTGCGTTATCTTTATTTAAACTCATTTTTCATATCTTTCACTGGCAAAACTAATTAACTCTTCCACAACGAGGGGACACGGAAAACATTCTGACAATGTCACCATCGTGGACGCAGGGTTAAAGTGCTTATTTTCAACGGCAGCTGTTCAATCATTATTGCATGAGAGTTGTAATGAGAACACTTGATAACACAGGCGGCAGTATTGAAGGGTTGGGAAAGTATGGTGGCTTTAAAGTGACATACAGAACTTGTGTACTGCCGACAGTTTTCAAGATTTACACTAAGTCGTGGGCATAATAGTGTCAGTGTTCGCGACAACGGTTATTCAAAATCACAACAATTACCGGGCGGGAATAAAATCTTATAGGCCTCTGTTCGACTTAAGAACAAAGTCATGAAAATATTAAAATTGACGACAGCTGCGCACAGTCATTGACAATAAAACCAAGTATCCCCTTTGTGTTTAATGGCCACCTCTTCAATTAGTCTAGTAAAAAATATAGAACAAATAATGGTCAGAAAATGTATCTGAACTGAAACAAATTCGTGTATCTTTACAATTTACAATTGCAAGACACCTTCCGCATACATACAAAGTTAGTCAAGGTCTTTCGCGCCTTAAGTATTCAAGTCTGTAATTAAGGCCATGGAGCGTAGCCTTGGTTCATACATTTCTTCGAAATGTTTTGCAGAATGATGGAATTATTGGCACGACAGGTATGTTAGTGCAGTCAAGTGAGACGAACCAACGATTAATGTTGCCATTACCGTCTTGCAGTGCTTCCAGCTCGTTCAATCATTTTTGTATACTATTCACATTAGCACAAACCCCAAAATCTAAAACAGCAGCAATGTTAATTTTTGGGAGTCATTGTATTGTCTTGAACACCCATGAATCGCGCAAACAAAATAATGCAACTAATTATGTAAAATTCACTGTAACCGGAATGTTATATATTCCTAAATGGACGTTTACTTCAAGTTGGTATGAGGCTCCGATAAGGGGCAGTTTGGGAGTTGGGGATGTGCATACCCCCAAACTGGCAAAGAAGAAAACAACATGTTTCAGCCACACACAATTAGCAAAACAGACTGGCTTATCTTTTTGTCGTAATAAATAAGTAACGTAAGTCAATTATGTTGACTGCATAGGGAGATTCAAACCAAACTTTCATTGGGACGTGTGCAGAATGCTAGCAAGCAACCCTTCATACCGGATGATTCTAATAATGTGTAGTGGTATATTGTACAATGTGATTCTGGCTCTGTCTTGGGTGTGGGTACAGTGCCCTCGAGTGGTCATTTCATAGACATTGTGACGTCATAGTGATGTCACTGGGCAGAACAATAAGTTTGATACCAAAACAATAATATAGGAACAAACCATATGGGAATATTCTAAAGTTTCACTAAGATTTTTGTGTACAAAGTCTATTGGAAGATGTAAAGTACAGGGACAGAAGAATTATAAAAAAAAACACATAATCTTCCCAGGAGTGCATAACTTGAGAATGTGTGGGCTTACACTCACCAACTTACTGAGCCCTTTACACAATGGAACAATGCTACCCCAAGGTTTTCTTTGTTTTAGTGTTGCCCCGAAGAGGATTTCTTAAGACAGGGGAATAATAGAACAACAATGAAAGGATTCCGTAACTGCTATAGGTAAGGGTGGGTGTGTTGATGGGATGAGTACACGTATGGAGCCCCTGGCCTCCAGACTAACAAGTATATAAATTAATGGCACATACATGTATCTCATCGAACCCCACCGTGAAACACCATTTCTAATGGTAAATGCTTGGATGAATGTACGTCACGATGAGTGTACATACTTTGTTCCAATTGACATGAATTATGTGCATGATTGGGAGTAGATTGGGTAAGTCAGTAAGGATCTGGTTTATATCTAACCTTTCTATCATAGATGTAGGCCTTTATTCTTTATTATCCCGAAGCATAATTATAATAATCCCATTTCGTCTCTGCAGTACGACTGTAAGTATGCCTAAATACCAAAAATAGTTTATCTGAGTTATCATCTCGGTTTTTTTTAAATTCTATTTATTTCATTTTGAAATGTGTGTATGTTGTTGTTTTGTTGTCTTCTTTGCTATTCGTATATTTTGTATTTCACGAAAAATATCGTGCTCCAACAATTAAAATGTTAATTATTTCCATGGATTTCTTATAGTATTTTACAAAATTATGCTTTCTCTGTTTGCCAATTATTCTTTTAAACAAAATACAAGAATTGATGATATCAATAAAACGGATGACATATTGTAAAAAGGTTGGTTAGGTTAGCTTGATAAATAAAAACTAGTAATTTCTAATAAAGGAAAACGAACTAAACATCAGGGCAGTTGTAATGTTGTTTTCGTTGTTAACTTTCCTTACCTAACTGACAGCATTGTTCAACGTTCTTTGATTGTGATGTTTATAAACAGCTGTCTCAAATCACAGTACTCTACTCACAGCCTGACCAAGTGGTCTACGTGTCTGAATACAGTGACCTTAATCAAAAGTATTCCACTTGATGAGTGATTCAAACTTATAAACATTTCCCATCAGCAACAAATCAAATCAAATGCCAAAATGGTTGGTGTCAATGCATAAATCAAAAGTCCATATAAGGGTTCGTGAATATCATGGTTATTTCAGATTAATATTGTAGTCCGACATGACTACTAAAGCGTTGTAGAGCTGTGAGCTGATAAAAAGTAAGGTTTGCCTGTTACGAAGGAGAATTGTCAGCCAACTTGGGTCTGACACATCTAGGATGACAATTTTTTAAAACTTTTGTATTGACTCGGACAATTTTAAATGTATACATGTATGTGTACTTATGTCCGATGATTTAAAATAAATAAAGTAAATAAGCTGAATAGAATCCGAAGTCCAACAGAACTTGGCTCGAAGGCATGAATAACGGAACATCCGGTCACTTCCCTGTTTTACTATTGCTATTTTGAAACTCTCAATCTCAATGTTTGAATACAATAGCCTACATGTGCGGTCGGTTCCGTGTAATATACAACACACTCTACCGAGGCATATGACTGGCACACCTGTGTCACATCTATCAACTCATACGGAAACAATAAATACAATTTTTACACAAACTATAAATATGATCAATACTTTAGCAACGTTGATTCTGAGTTGACTCTAAACAAAGCTACAGCTTATTCGCAATTAGCCTATACTCAGTATTGCCATAGCGCTGACTCCATACTGTTATATGCCTATACTGCTGTTTTTGTGAAACTTGTTTTCTATGATTGAATCCCTGTCATTGAAATCAATGCTGATGTCATTTCCTTGGTCCCCAAGACTGTCTCCGCCAAGTTTCGATTCCTAGTCCGAGTGGGTTAATTTCACTTTCCTCCAGCATTGTTGCAATTTGAATGGGGGATTGGTTAAGCATTGTGATATTCGTCTGCAGTCTACGTCATCATACTGTCGACACGATGTCAAGAGCGTAGGAAGGAGTGTCGCATCTTACCAGCTGTAAGCCGGAGCGTCTTTTCAAATCCAAATGCAATTTCTCCGCATTCAAACATCTGGATCAACACAATTTCTCAGTATTGGTCCACGTCACTCTCAAAGTTTTCGTAGATTTTATTGTTAAAAGACGATCCAAATGGGCCACTAGCTTGACCTTTGACATATAAATCATTCGGCGGAGTATCCCGGTACGTTGAAGAGGCTTGAGGCCTGCTTATTGCTAGCAAAGGCGTCTTTCACAAAGATGGCACACACGAGAACGGGCATTTCTTTAAGTTGAATGTTTTATGTGTGCATTACAAACAATCATGTCCGTTTGATATAACCGAACAGATTGATGCACTTCCACACATACTGGTCAATATCCATGCACACTTGAGCATTATAAATACAACCATAAAAACCCCATACCAAAGTCAAAATGATCTTGGCATAATGTTTATGTGTTGTTCTCGTTGCCATGAATTCATCGTAACGTGTTCATCTTTATCAAAGTTTGAATTGAGTTCCAATGGTTGTTTTCGGTCAAGTCGCAGCTGTCAAACGTTGCAGCATCTCTACTTTGTTATTATTGACGAAGGTTTGTTTGAAATTGAAATTCCATGGCTGTAAACATAAGTTTCGATCAGTAGACGTATCGTTTATTTGAATGTTCCGGTATACAACGAAAATGCTATTTTTCTCTACGGTAGCACTGTAAAGGGGCGAATATCATTGTTAAGGCTTGCATGAATGTTCTGTTTTACTGTCACTTTGATTACCCAAAAGAGAACAACACCAAAAACTGATTGCATTAAAAAGGGCAAACGCTTGGTCCTAAAATTTGTTCAGAAAATGTGAAAATGTGTTCAATTATTTCAATTAAGCGGAAACCGATGAACTGTTTCAAAATGGTTAGAACATTTAGAAATATCACAATATCTTTACAAGCTGCATGTTTTATGGCTTTAAATTTGGTAGATAATTTACCAAGTGATATACGCTTTCAAGTCGTTAGTTACCGCTCCATGAATGAAGGCAGATCGTCCAATGATATAACTTTAAAAATGAGTAACTTTACTCAAAAGAAACAAACATGCAAAATAATATTGTACCCTATTACACGCGGGTAAACTAATACACATTGAAAACGGGCATACAAGCGATCTGATGTCCTTATATTGATTTTATAACAGTCTTGTCGGTCCCGGAGGGTTGCAGATAAGGGCAGTGTTGTACTTTTCAGTTGCGTATCAAGTCGCCTATACTGCCGAGTGCTAGGGTATAGCCAAGTAGTACTCAAGTACGAGTACTTTGGCCACCGAGTCTAAGTTTTATAGTACCGAGTATTCTGATTTCTGAGTACCGAGTCCAAGGTACTTGGCTCTTTTAGTTCGAGTACTACATAAATATACTGCAAAATTAGGTATACAAGTATTTAGTTGGTTTTGTTTTTACTTATCTCCAAACGACAACGTGTACTTGTTATGATAACCATCTTTTAAACGTGAACACATCGATAAACCACTTTCATTTCACATTTTCCAGAGCTGTATTCCTCTATTCCTTGCATATTAACGCACATTCACTCAATCAGAAAGGAAAGTGGTTGAAGGGGTGATGTCTTTTCAAAGACAATTCGCTAACGTGGAGTGCAAAGCTATGAGGCGTGGGGTCCGGGGTCCGCTGAAAGGACCAGAAACTTTGGAGTCCTAGATGCTCTGTCGTGCAATCAGAGCCACTATTTGGCACGACGGAGTGAGTGAGTAAATATACGAATACGGATACGTCAACACTTTGTCAACACTTTGTGTGTTCACGTGACGCGTAACCGCGGATTCCGTGTTTTGCACGCACGTTGACAACGTTCATACACGTACGTTAAAAAACGGGTGCCGTTTTTGCAGATTTTTGTTGCATTTTTGCCCTTAATTGAAAACATTTTCCAAGCTATTGCTTTTAAAGGCGTCACTCATAATATAGATAGAAATGTATTAGTCATATTTTGTTACCAAGAAATTAAGAAAAATGCAGTGCAAACAAGGTCTATGTTTTGTCATGCTTGAAGGCAGAGTATGCCTTTGGTTTTTGCAACCGTTTAATTGTTTTAATCATGTATAAAATATTCAATACAACTAACTTATGGAAATGTCATTTCAAAGGGGTCGCGTTTTTTAGATATCGCCGAAAATCAGGAGCGAATATGTCCACGCAGGAAGAATAATCCCTAATAGGAATACACGATCTGAGATCAAAAGTGATATCTTTTTCCATAACCGCAGTACTTCGAAGTGAAATGTTTCTTAAACTGCAATATACTATCAAAAGCTGCTGTACTTCTTACCAAGTAAGTTTTTATTGCCATTAATTTTCAGAGTCATTACCAAACGTATACAGAACCCTTAACGCGTGGGTCCGAAAACGAACAGGAGCCTCCAATCTTGTCCTCCGTGACACGACCTTGCCTCGTTTAGACAAATGGGCGGGAACAATGGATTTGGAAACGACGCTGCAAAGCGTTCTATAATGCCCTTTCCGATAATCCCTGTCACCCCCCGTTCGTTCAATCCTGCATCGCACGCATGTCTCAGGGAGAATACGGTCACACGAAAAACGGGCATATCACAGTGTGTACAGCATGTATATGCCTTTATGACCTTTTCCAAGTTGTCCGTTCACGCAAAGGGTGAATTTATGAAACATAGTACGTAGGGGGTGCTTTAGTATTATTCCAGCGCCCGATCCAAAAAGTTGACGTGCAGCATTTTGCTAGCTGATACTACGGTGGCTGATTTCTGCCAACACAAAACACTTTTTCAGTACGGCGTTATAACGCCCTAATGTAATGGTGTTGTAACGCCCTATTACGGCGTTAGCGTTATAACGCCCTACTGGCGTTATAACGCCCTACTGGCGTTATAACGCCCTACTGGCGTTATAACGCCCTTATAGCTGTAATAGGGCGTTATAACGCCGTAAAAGAGGGCGTTATAACGCCGTAAAGAGGGCGTTATAACGCCGTAAAATTAAGGCGTTATAACGACGTAAATTAGGGCGTCAACGCCGTACTGAAAAAGTGTTATGTTGTTGGCGGAAATCAGCCACCGTAGAATACAAGTACGAGTACGAGTAACATAATAACATTACTCGAGTAGTACACACTACTGAGTGCCGAGTACGAACGAGTGCGACACTGTCCAAGGGATCCGTTCTGAGTCGCTGTTAAAACGACACATAAGTACAGGAAGAGGAGCTACATTTTATCAGTATAGGGATTTGTTTTTATTCCTGTGCGTAGGCAAGCTTGTCTAAAAATAGGTGGATTTCGGGTCCAAAGTGAGACAAAATGTACATCGGGGTCAACATGAAGGCCTCACCGTGTACCCTAAGTGAGACCATGGAGCTAGCCTCCATGATGAGACACCGAAAACTACTAGACGTTAAACATGTATCAAGTACGGTTTGAACCATGGTGGATAGTACAGTCACATTGTGATTCACAATTTAATTGACCAATGTTCAGTCTCCCTGGGGTAGTACAGCTCCCTGTAGTGCGTTCCGCTGAAATTGAATTCATAGAGTAAAGCTGTACAGGGGTACCAATATTAAACTTTTCCACCGGATTTTCCGTCTTAAACTAGCCTGTCACCATCCTCAATCTACCGTTACAAAAACAACACTTTCCGTTTTACGTAGAGAGTTATTCAAGAGAATGAATACAATGTATTCGAGATAATTAAGTGTGCTTTGTTTGTAATGAAAACGCATGTGTTCTCAGTATGACAAGTGTTTGATTTGACCGTAGTTTTGTTAGAAAGATTCTTATGGCCACTGGCCCGTCACGGTTCCTCGTCACCAAGCAAGTGCTCCACGTTTAATACCATTCACTTATGACAAAAAAAGATACCGAGATTTGAATGACCAAATTTATCGCATTAGGTTACCATTCGAGAGAACAACCAGGTGGCCTATTGACATTGTACATATTGGTTATAATACTGAACCAATAACGGTTATAGGTAGGTCGCTGATCTTGCCGCTTACCTGAGTGTAAACGCGACTCCTTGATCTGGAGCGATCTCGATTGCCTTCTAGTGTGTGTCCCAAGCCAAAATCGGTTTTCTTATCTGCTGCCATACCAGCATCAAGCTCTCCAGCAGTAGCTTTCTTGTCATCATCCAATGTGTATTGGTCAGGCTGTTCCAGCTCTTTCGTCACATCTTGCCCAATTTCTGCATCATCTTTCAGCGCTTCTGTCTTGTCTTCAGTACCGGGGTCTATTCTGGTGAACTTTGTCTCATCATTACAAAGTATCGGCAAAAGAAAACTGCTCACAATAACTCCCAGGCACAACAAGAGTTGGTAGGATGCCATGTTGATCTTGAGAGAAAGTTATCCCAAGTTGAAAGGTCTTGACTGCATGCATACACTATAACAATTAGATTGCTATGGATGAGTTAAGACCAGCGGGTGTCAAACTGTTTCGACCGACAGCGTGCTATGCTGGGGCCAAAGAACTACAAGTTACTCGAGTTAGTTAAGGCTGGTGCAACGCCGTCTAGTTTGGTTTCTCTTGCTCTGATCATGCTCTGACGGCTCCAAATCTTGACGTTTCCCTTAATATAGCCAGAGTTAATGGCTTGTGGAGTAGTCCATTTTTTCACAGGGAGTATATTTGTAACGAAGAACAAGATTTATTACGGTGAATGAGATTTGACTGTAGACTTGTCTCGTGCGTTTCGCGGCAATAGCGCATGTCGTATGCTTCGGTGCTACTTCCTGAACATGAAGCATTTGCCAACGTGGCCGGATAGTGTTTTTCAGAAGGGGTAGCGATGTGTGAAGTCGAAAACATCCAGAAAGAAACTCCCTTGCTTAATCGGGACCGCTAACAACATTCTCACTCCAAATAGCTTAGACAATTTAATACAAGGGGGGTCATGAAATACCGATTGTTTTCTGAAGAATTAAAATTGCAACAATTTTTTGTAAAATATAAATAAGTTAGTGGCCTGACGTTTCGACCCTTGCATAGCCTTTTATTAGCCTTCGAGAAAGACTCTGCTAGGGTCGAAGTGTCAGGCCACTGACCCTTGTTTGCATTTATACCATAGGTCCTTTTGGTTAGTAAGCAGTTTGCAACAGCTAATTTAATTTTAATTAAAATTGCATTACTCTCGTTGCAAGAAGAACGTCATTAGATAAGTCATTAGATTCCGTCAGAAGGCGTTTGTTCTCATTCTCTTGGTTCAAGACGGGTTCTTGAAGAAGTTGGGCACTAAAGTGTTTATGTTTTGCCGCGTTTTTGTATATGCACAGGACAAACACATCTCAGTTTCACAAGTGACAACATTGTAGAGTATTTATGATCGACGGTTCACATTAAAGACCTCAAAATTGGTGATTTTACAACAGATGCATGGAGGTGAGAATCAAGACATGTTTTACGCGTTCTGTGGAGCTTTTTCTAAAACGTTATACTTGAATAAGAACAATTCAGATCTGATCGTTTTTACTTAAGTTTATTATTTGAAACAACGTCTTATTTGTTGTCGTTGTAATTGCTCCCTTCTATTTAGTTTTTGAGTATGTAGCGATAAACGTCAATACTCCAAATGATAACCCAATATACACCACCATTTGCCTATAAGTCTCATTTTCGATAGAGCATGTACAATCTTTATCATTCTAATTAAAGATAATCGATTTTCCACAATTTTAATTAAAAGTTTTAGTTTTTCCATTACGGTAAAACTTAATGCTTTTACTTCTTTCTTTTTGTCAGAGTGAAAACAGTTTCACTAAACTACCCTCAAACAATGCATTGCCCCTTAAATATACAATTATGTAAATTGTGCTGGTGAGACTTATCAAGGCTTGTCGTTATAAAAAAACACATCCGTTCTGAACTTGAAATGTTTTATGTTCCATGTCTATCGCAAAATGATGTTACATTTGAAGACAGATGGTCTAATGACACCATATTATTTCTAAAGCTTTATCTGACATGTGGTAGTTTGATTTAATAACAAAAGAAATATTTGTTATGGATTGGTGTTACCCAAGTTTATACCAAACTTAATAAATTGTTTGTGTTAATTTCTAGACAAAAACACTGTTTCTGTTTTTAATAGCCCCCCCCCACAAAAAAAACACAAAAAAATGCCACCCCCCCAAAAAAAAGTATAGGCCTACAATACAAGTTTTACCAAGCACAATTACTCTCTTCTCGGGAAAAAGGGAAGAAATAGTCCCAAACCCAAAGGGCCTAATTTCGTGAAGCCTGTAAGTAAACGTTTTTTTGTGTTTTTGTGTTTGTTTGTTTGTTTGTTTGTTTGTTTGTTTGGGTGTTGGGGTGTTGGGGTGTTGGGGTGTTGGGGTGTTTATTTGTTTGTTGGGGTGTTTGTTTGGGGTGTTTGTTTGTTTGTTTGTGGGTTTTTTTTGGGGGGGGGGATTTTTTGTTTGCTTACGAAGCGACCATTAGCAGAATTTTTAGTTCATAAACATTGCTTACTGAAAGTCAAGCAGAGGGCACGCTGACTTGCCGACGGTTTTTGTTAGCAGATAAAAGAGGCGCAACGATTCAAACCTAGTGTGAACGCACACACACGCTGCCAAATCGTCTCGATTGTTTATAAAATACAATTTTGCTTAGGCATGTTTTTAGTAAGCACCCACAAAATTGTTTACCGGTAAACAGCTTTATGAAATTAGACCCAGGCGGTTTTTAGCACATTGTTTGTGCTTATTTAATTTAATTTAAAATACAAAACACTCAAAAGTTTTAACATGATAACGGTTCACATACGCAGATAATGCTAAGCAAAATAAACACAGATAAAAAATACTTAATTTTGAAGTAGGCCGAGAGATTGATTTCATGTCGCTGAAGGGTCCAGAACGAGCAGTAAACCTGCATCTAATTCCCGATGACCAGTCAGAAGGAGATAACGAGTAAGAGTGTAAAGTGAGTAGATATAAATAAAGGTGTCAAATCTTGAGGACAAAATAAAGAAAGAAAAAGGGGAAAAACGATAAAAATAAATAATAAAAAACCGAAGCAAAATCAACTGGTGAATCCGTGGTGAGAAGTGAGAGAGATGATTTTGAGATCATAAAGAAATTATTAATTGTGTTGGAAAAAGTTAGAAAGAACTCTCAACGAACAGTTACTGGAGAGGTGGGTCAATTAACTATTATCCAACACAAATGGAAAACACAAAAACACCCCTCATTTATATTTATATAAAAGCATATAATATTGAGCGTACCCATCGGCGTGACTGATCATTTATGGTCCTCATACAAGAAAACAGAACAAGGAACATCGTCTACGAATGATACCCGTGTCAAAACGGTGAATGCAAGTCCATCATGCCCTTATGGACTCAGGCACTGCACTGTAGTCCTAAATGTTATGACATTTCTCCAGGGTGTTATTCCTGACATACAGGAACTACATACTATTAATCACATCCAAGTATTATTAATAAAGATATTCTTAAAGTACCGTGACGCAAGTTTCCTGTTTAAGAATGAACATCAGTCATTATATGATTGAGTTGCTTAGTTTTCGTTTCTCTGGTTTGAACACCATGCATCCTAAACTTTGTTTTGCTATTTGCATAAAACCAATCATGCTGAGAAAAGTAAGTTGTGATAAACAAACAGCTATAGGCAATACACGCCATTATGGAATCGGGAAAACTGTAGCCAGACGTGTGGTTACTTAAAGCAATCTGTGAGTTTCAGTGAAGGAAGGTGGAATAGCTTCTATAAATTAATTGATATATTTTGATAACTTGCATCAGTGTATCTTTCCCTTTAACGCAGGAAACCCAGTGTCTGAGATAACTGTCTTTCATTGCAATTACCATGAGTCACTAGCGTCATGGGCTGGTGTACGTATTTCCTATGGAGTATAGGTCTATCCTAACCCAATTTTACCAGTCTCAAACGTGTCGTACTGCCATTGATCTTTTGATCCCTGGGTTTCAACTGTTCCCATGTGTGAACATTCATGACCAACATCTATGACTTCGTTATAAACAACAAGCTTCGCAAGAAGGTATGCTCTAACATGGGATAGTGGGAACTTATTACAATATAGGTGTAACAAACAAATATTAATTACATTTTGAGGGAACATTTTAATAAACTGTTAACATTTGATAGTTTATCGTGGAAAATTAATTAGTTTCAAATCGAAGCTCACTGAATTAAAAGATGAGAGTATAGCCAGGTTATTGGACCCAGTCATTTGCGGGTATATCTGACTCAAAAACATTATACTCTAAAATCTCCCAGGTTAGAATTAACACAGTTGTGGGTCAGTTTGACACAGTTTTGAGTCAGTTTGATACAGTTTCAGGTCAAATTGAGACTGTGCCCGGGTCATATACTAACCCAGAATTGTGACCCAGGAGGTTGTAGATCACGGTACAAATCACGTTACCGGGAACTTGGTATCAGGAGATCCTGCACACATCCTAGTTATACCTAAAACAAGTAAATAAATAGAAATGAAAGGCAAAGCCACTAAGTGTTTTTTTTAACTGATAGTTACCGATAATTCGAACCATTTAAAGCTTAAATTACCAACCAGTCTAAGCTTTGCTGAAAATAAGAAGTGAGCTATAGCAATTGGACATGATTGATCGGGTTGAGGCCGAGAGATTGAAACAAAAGACGTATGGTTGTAATAATGAGACACAAGGAGACTCAATTCCCATGAAAACCACACGTTATCCTCTGGACATTAGTCATATCAAGCAATTGTTCTTTGAAGGGCACTTAACTAATCATAAATCAGCTGGTTGTTTGGATTGCCTACTGGCTTTTGTGTCAGCAATGTGTTGGGAGTTTGAACTTGTTTACAAATGCAGTTGTTACATTTTAACATCGGCAATTAACAGTCTGTGTTCGTTAAAGGTTGGCGTCCAGCAATTAACAGTCTGTGCTCGTTAGGTTGACTTTCGTGTCCCTACTGACTTCATCGTGGATGTTTGAGCTTGTGTTTAGTTCGGTGTTAAATCATATATATATAGAGCCATGCCTTAAAAGGGTGCAAAGGCCAATCTTTGTCTAAAACATCTTGTTTTCACCGATGCTGCACTCTGACTAAAATTGCCAATTCCTGGTGCCATCAAAATGTAATTGATCAATGTCTTGTAAGAAGCAGCTGAGTTCCGTTTGGTATTTGATAGCACAGTTGGAGCATATTCTGGCAGTCCTTGCAAGTCTGACTGGAGGTTATATGAAAGCTGTGGGTAATACAGTGGTTGAGTTGGTCAGCCTGCTTGTCCAGGGGAACGTTACATTGTATGCGAACAATCGGTTGTTGTAGGTTATGGCTCATTGCGGATATTCTTATTATTGGCCTGGCTTAAAGTTGCATGGTCCGGTTTTCGCCGAATTAATTTATATAAAAAAATTCTCTGAACGATTTTTTTTTACAGATGACGCAAAACGAAAAAGCAAACAAAATCTTTCGCAAAAGCGCAAAATTTCTCATAGCTGATGAATGTGAGATAACTTCAGGATCCCGAAAATGGTTCTTAGTTTGTACTTAACTAGCAGTTACACTCCAAAAACATAAGTGTCAAGTTCAACACTTTCAGGAGTGCGGTGAGTGACAACTCTTTGTAAAGTTAAATTCATCTGATTAAAAAGGAGTTGCAACATTATAGTACATGTTAGATGTAACTTTGACAGCGTTTATTTCATATTGTTAAATCTAACCTTTTATATAGTAGTCATAGACCGCACTCTTTTCAACACTATGATTTTTAAGAGTGTAGTGCCATCGCTATTTTATTTTCTAGAGCAGTTATTTTATTTTAAAAAGCAGTTATTTGCGGATAGGTGGGCTATGTTGATCAAAGTTACTTTGCGCGTATTTTGTTTTGTTTAATTCTTTTCAGTATCGTCTTCAGCTTAAACATAGGGTCGCTCAAATTGTATTGTTATTTTTTAGTCCGTTTTTTGTGTTTCTAGGCGTTTACTAAAATGTGGGTCGTGGGTTTGAACTTCACCCGATTGGCACCCGGTGAGATTCGAACCCACTGATCCCCCTAGGAGTTGGAAAATCTCACGATGGCTTTGCATTCCCCCATATGACTCCCATTAGTTTTAGGCCGATCGTGCAGCTTACCCTAACCCTGTTAAATCCACTCTGCGGGTTTAGGTTGAGATTGTCTTGTAACAATGCCTTAACCAGGGGATGAGCAGAGGACTTGGAGTCTATGGTGAGCGTGCAGCAATCTGGTGGCCTAGTTTTAACCGGGGGATGAGCAGAGGACTTGGAGTCTATGGTGAGCGTGCAGCAATCTGGTCGCCTAGTTTTACTGCTAACCCGTCAAACACGCTTAAAGGCAGGGTATACTTTAGGTAATTGTCAAAGACCAGTATCTTCATTTGTATATCCCAACATATGCATTAAAGAACATACCTGTGAAATTTGAGCTCAATTGGTTATCGTGAGTTGCAAGAAAATAATGAAAGAAAAAAACATTAGTCTTAGTGGTGCTAACTACCGTTCTTACTGTGCCTACCAATTTCATTGTGCCTACAAGTCTTACTGGGCCTACCACTTTTGATGTGCCTACCACTACCAGGCTTACTGTGCTTACCAGCCTTACTGGGCCTACAGGTCTTCCTGTGCCTACAGGTCTTACTGTGCCAACCAATTTTATTGTGCATACCAGTCTTACTGTGCCTACCACTCTTGATGTGCCTACCACTGCCAGGCTTACTGCACATACTAGTCGTACTGTGCCTACCAGCTTTTACTGTGTCTACCACTTGATGACCACCAGTCTTACTGGGTACAATGTGGAAATTCTTTTCCAAACTCATCCTAAAACTTGAAGAAATCGACTTTTCTCTCAACATGTTGCTGTATCAGTAGAATAGACGACTGCGTGTACAGAATTGGTCAAACCTTTACGTTTGTGAAATTAATGCGTCCTGACCCGGAATGACGTCATTGCTTGCTTAGATTCTCATATCACTTTCCTCAATATGAAACTGATCTTTCACGTGATGGTCAATTATCAGTGGTGGCTGATTAGCAATGTCGCCATGATTTATCGACGTCTTAAAATCTTCGCTTTGAATTAAAAAAGAGAGGCGTCAAGAAAAATGTATTTGAATGTGTGGAATGAAGGCCTTATTACAAGTGTAATTGCAAATGTGAGTTTTAGCGTTAAATTACTTGTTAACTGACACAGTGAGCCTGTCTTTCAGGTGTAGGCCTACCTGACTGCTCTGGATTCAGCGCTTTGGCCCATGTTGGTAATATTTTTCATTTCAGGGATCAGTTTGATTACGCAGACAGACCACTTCAACAAATCACTGGTGCATTTACATGTACTTTTAATTGTGTACAGGTTTAAATATTTAGCATGGTTGAACAAATATTTCAAGTTACCAGCTAAAAATCATCCCCTGTAAGATCCTAATGCGAGTGTTATTTGAATTAAAGTGGTCGTATTTGAATAAGAAAGTATTGGTTTGACTGATTAGGCGAGATGCGATCGTGCTTTCACATATCCGGTCTCTCCAACATGGTGATGAAGCAGATAGTTGTTAGGCAAATAGACCATTTGGTTCCGCATCGGCAGCGACTACGCGTGCCCTTCTCTCTAAAAGGGACTGGCAATGGGACTGGTTGTTGATTAACAAAATAAATAAATACAATTTAAAAAATACAGAAAACCTCCCACAAAAACCAACCAACCAACAAACACCCCAACAAACAACCAACCAACCAACCAACCAAACAAATAATAAACAAACAAAACATAAATAAAAGGATAACAATTATTTACGCACCAGCTTTGTTTGAAAACAGTCACCTCAAGTGAGTAAAGCTTATCACAACGCAATTACAGAGTCATTATTTTGATGACGGCAAACTGTAACAATCTCTTTTTGGAAGTTTTGGAAAAAAACACGAGTTGATCAAATCAACACAAATATCTCAATGAAGTGTCACCTGTAAACTAGTCCACACCATCCACAGCTTCAAATGTTACTTCTTGCCATTAGGTTGTCGTTCACCTCGAGTTCAAACATGAATGTCACGTGATTTTTCAAGAACCACTTACAACTTCACGTTGCAGACAACGTGCTTTGTCTGGAAGCTCTCTCTTCAATATTTGTTTAAATGACAGAAGGCCCCTCTGGATTGTTCCACCGCCTCCAAGCTACACAGTTCCAATTCTACTCAACCGATAAGCTTCTCTCAATTCTCCACAAGTATAATCTGATATATTTTATTCAAAAATCATTTTGCTCGTTAAGATAAAACCATTCTATTCACAAAAACGAAGGTAAATGTCAAGAATAACTGGACGGTACCTAATGTTAAACTTAATTTAATTTACAACAGTATGTGGAGCAAAGATGACATTATGTACATCGTGGTGTAAAGGTAAGACGAGCCTTCTATTTACAATGACTTCGGGAATGGAGGACACTAAATGAATTATCCTTTATCCAACGATGGTAAACCTAACCCCAATGTTGCAATATACGACTCTAAATTTCACACTAGTCGTGTACACATAGATACATCAAACACTGGCTACTTCTGATTTCATGCTTATTACAAGTAGAACTTACTCCTTAATGAAGAGTGTCTTTGTAAATGCCTCAATCTTAAAATCACATTAACTGTTTAAATGTTTAAGGCTGTATCATATCACTTTGTGGAATAATTGAAGACATTTTCCAAATGAAATTGGGGTTTTGGCCTGATCACTTTACTTGAGGGAAAAGTTGAAAAAAGTGCTGAGATTCACATTACAGATGAATTTGTTCAAAATTCACCGGAATTGTTGAGTGTGAATCGACAACTAAGATCATTAGGTTATTCACCATAAGACAAATGTAAGCTTTTTGTGAACTCAGGCCAACAAGACATCAACTTCATCTAACAAGAAGCTAAATTATTTAACTGGTTTAATTCTTGCAGCAGCAACAAAGAATAGTGTTATACGTTTACAAATTGCCCAACACAAATGTGGTGCACAAACTACAGTGAGCTTCAAGTTTCACAGGTTGCTTTCTTTATAAGCATTTATCCACATATGTATACTTTATCAGTTGTGTGTTTTGGTACAATTTCAGATGTTGAAATCATTAAACACACTGGCGCCAACAATATATCTCTTCAAGAATTATTACCATTTGATATCTGACACCAAACACCTAATTGGAAGCAGTCTACATCCACTTTCTAGTATGGAGATGGACAACAACATGCTGTCAAGACTAAATGACAGCTTTGTTCGAGACATAATACATGTATTAGATATGTACTGGACACAACCAATTAGTGTTGGTTTACAATGTGAATATAAATGAAAAAGTCAAAATCAATTAAAAAGAATTGTGTCTTGGCTTGCAGGAATAAAACAAGAGGTCACACACTAGAAGCCCTCATTTACATAAAAAAATAAATGATAGCATGTTAACAAAATATAGCTTCACACTGATAGATTTAAACGCAAAATCCAACCATTGTCTTTCGGGCTGAAATAAATCAAATTAAATGATGACAACAGAGGGACAACAAATTAGCGACGTCGTTCAGCTCATTTTCTATGAAATCTGTCAATGTGTAATGAAAAGTATACCCATGAAAAGAGCCTTAGACACACAATTCATGGTAATCACATTTCGGCATGTTTTGTTTATTGCTTTCGGGAGTATTTGCAAGTTCCCTTCTTTATAAAAAACAATAAAATTATACTTTAAACAAAAAGTTTTCTTGACCGATCAATAAATGTTCTCCTCATTCCAGTACCAGGCAGATACAACAAGCTTCAACCAGAATTGATATTATACAGGTTATTAATGTCTCTGACATGATCAAACTCCAGTTTATTCCAGCTCTTGCCAGATTCAACTCGATTCTACCAAAACAATTGCCGTGTGTGTGTGTAGCCATTCCAGTTTCAGCCAGAACCAACCAGTGTGATTAAGTTTACTTTATGTGTGTGCAGGTTTGTTCATGTACATGATCTACCTCCCTATCCATATTAGGTCCAGCCAAAGTGATAAAAGATTGTTTGTTATTGCTGTGTGTAACAATAATATACTTGTAAATGATCAAATGTTCCAATTCATTCTAGTTCCAGCCAGATCCAACCAGATAAAACCAGAATGATAAGCTGTGTGCTATTGTAGTGATGCACATGATCTGACTACCAGATCTATTCCAGTTCAGTTAAATCCCATAGGATCAAACCAGAGTCTGGATGTTGCAGTGTAGCTATGTACCATGTTTATATCTATGTAGGTGCAGCTACTAATCCAGCAGCCCCTTGACCAAGCTGTTGTCCTCCCACTGTACTCTCCAGAGGCTTAAAACCAAGCTCTTCAGTAGGTACACCAAACGTTGTCAACTTAGCCTCGTATGTTCGAAGCAGATCATTATGGGCCTGAAAATATAACAAATACACGGTTTATATTGGTTCCCCTTCCCAACGTGTAGATTTAATGGCTTTATTGTACAGAAATGTTGTTATAACCCTAACATCACAAAATATGTAATGTTTGTTCTGCATGTCCAGTATAGATGATTTAACTGTAATCTTCAGATGAATTGACAGTTTGATTGTATGAAACTATGAACTAAACTATTAGTTTTAGTGAGAGGTAACTGACCTTGCAGACACGAGCCAACTCATATTGAAGATCTTTTATAGCACTGTTCTTAGAATCCAACACATCCTGCATAGAAATCACCAAAAACAGTTAGTATACTAGATGGAATCAATGAGTGCACTGCAAATACCATGGCATGACCTGACACTCACAATTCAGTATAATATCATACCAAGTTTTTGTACTCTACATTATAAAAAAATGAAACTTAGAATCGTAAAACATAAAAACCATTTGATGACGTGTTTCCATATACAAGTACATGTAACTCTTCATTTTGGCATAGGCAGACAATTTCAGCCAGTGACAGGTCCTCATTGACCTCAGTGAGGGCGCTGTGTTAGGCTTGTGGATCATATGCAAGGGATCTATATTTGTAAAGTTCCTTGTGTGTAATCACACTATTGAGGATAGTGATTCTCATCAAGTGAGATGGCTTCACTGGGATAAAGGCATATGGGACTACCCATGCCCACTGACTTTCTAAATATCATGCGGTTACTATGCATTTAAAACTCTATTTGGTAAAGAACTGTTATTAAGTGCATTAGAAACAAATGCTAAAAGTGGAAAAATGAATCACTGTAGATAAATTACCTTGAGTACCTTATTTGAGTTTAAATACGATGTCCTAGGTTCGCTAAAACAGATTTAGACTAGAACGTTTCTCTTACTGTATAACACCATAAAACAATCACAATTTGAACTCCAAATCCATTACTTCCATCAGTTTTACTTTGCAAAGCACTATGTTATGTGCCTGGCAGTGGCTGATGGACCTAACAAAAGTGTGTCCAGCAAAAGATCGCATCAACTAATGCGCAAAATCTTGTTTCAAGAAAACCAAGTGTGAAAATTTGAACATGTCTCAGCATTCCATCATAAAATTAAGTTCTGCAATGGAATAAATAAACGAGTCTTCATAAAACATTCCAGCAAAAAACCAGTACCAGTTAGGCACAATTTTTTTAAAGTAGCCATTTTACTGCAGGGACAAAATGTACAGTCTAATCTCGTTAATACGAGGTCCGCCGGACTGGCCCGTTTTCCTTGTATTATCCGAACCTCATCTTAAACGCAGTGCACTGTATTAGCATGTACATGTATACACACGTCGTCATAGTGCATGCACTACACACGTGTCTAGG
>CM021529.1:9570545-9587015 GCA_010994315.2 Pisaster ochraceus
AACACCCCCACGTGACATGCTCTCCACCAATAGGAATAGCAAAACTGTCTGGGGGTATTTATGAATGAATATTCATGGATGGACTATGCAAAATGCAAATTATCTACATCATTGTCTGAGAATTAAAAGTCTGACTCAGCCTTTTATTAATTTTCGTTTCTCATTGATTTCTATTAATTTCTATTTTTCATTTAAGGCTCGTAAAGCTTTTCACTTTTCCTACCCAATAAAATGAACAGTTTAGCATTTAGATTTAATATTTACAGTCAAATGGGGCTATGCACCTTTATGTTTTTGCCGAAGATTGTTTTACAAAACAGTCACACAAGACCCCTAGTAACATTTATTTTTTAATTGACAATTTTCCTATTTTGGTGCAGTTTGACATTGAACTGGTCCACTCTTTACATAGGATTACGTGCTAATCCTCTGGCTGGAAAATCTTTGCATTTCCCTGGGGCACACCTACATTGTTAACAGTAAAAGAGGAGGGGAATCTTACAAAACCTGGGCCAATTAAGCTAAGTCAAAATTGCTTTCAATTTCAACACCTTTCAGGTCTATGAATGATTTTAGCAAACAAACAAGTTTCCAATGTTTGTTTTGGGTACTTAAAATGCTTGTTAGTTGGCATTGAAGCTAGTTCGTTCAGAAACATACTCCCCAAAATGTCAAATGCAGTAGCTTTCTCTGAAGCTCCACCCACTAATCCTTCCATCCCACCCCTTACAACATCAACAACAAAAACATGTCCACATTCAGCTTTGTACTGTCAAAGATCATCCATTGAAAAAAACCCCAAAAAAAAACCAAGGCTGTGACACTTTCTGTCTAGACACAATTATTAATAACCAGGGGTCAGGTCACACCCCCTATAATATTTATATATGCTTTTGCATAAAGCAATGGGAAAGCCCAAGCCAGCACATATGGAATCAATCACAATCTTATCAACTGAGTAAGCCTGGCCATTCAAATTCGGCAGTAAGCAAGCTTGTGTTTATACCGATGGATGGAATAATATAAAAATATATATAAAAAATAAGACCAGTAGATAGAGTCTCCCTCAAGAAGGGTTTTTAAAACCTTTCCAAGCAAGCATAAAAACTTGTCAGGTACGTTTACAAAAAGTGCAGTTTGTTGATGCTCTGGTGGCTTACCTCTAAGATTCTATAAGGATGACTTGCAAAGCCTAGTCAACAGGTTTGTCATGACATCCTCTTCTTTGGTGTTCAACACAAGGATGACTAAAATTATGTTCGAGCCTGCACCTGGTATAATATACACCAACCCCTCAATTCCAATTAAGATCAGTCTCTTGAAGCAGTATCCAAGTTCACCTAGCTTGGCAGCAAGGTTGCAAATGATAATGGTCTTGAGTGTGAGCTGACTGCTTGGATATTACTGTCAAATCCTCCTTTTATAGGTAAGGAGCCCTCTTAAGGGCCAGGTAGAAGACAAAATTAAAAAGGGAAAAAAAACCTGAAATTATTTTGTTCTCTCAAAATATTATTTAATTCACTTGAATTATTATTTCGTTACCCTAAATTATTATTTAATTCCCCTTGAAATACTAATTCCCTCCCTCGAAATGCTTTCGTTTCCTTTAAATTATTTTGTTCTCTCGAAATGCTATATCGTTTCCTCAAAATCATTTCATTACTGTACCCCAAAATATTATTTTATTCCCCTGAAATACTATTTAATTCCCTCAAAATATTATTTTGTTCCCTCAAAATATTATTTACAACGAAGTAAGTTATTTCATGGGAATGAAATTTTATTGTGAGGGAACATAGTTTAATTATTTTGTTCGAATGAAACAATATTTCAAGGAAACAAAATAATTTAGCTGGTACGGAGTGCTTGATATGCCAAGAAAATGTCTTAATGATGAATATTAAAGCCATTGTTTTAATGTCTTTTCCAAGTTCTCTTACAACTACATCAGGAGGTTTTCTAATTGAGCAAAGCAAAATGATACAACGCCTAGCAGAATGATTGACAGCCCTTTTGTTCATCCCTATTAAATTGTTATATTGGTTTTTTTTGTACGTTGAAAGAATTCCGTTATCAACCCTTCTCTTCTTACTCTACTTGAGACTATAATGGAACTTCCCCCCCCCCCAAAAAAAACAAAAAAAAGCAAACAAACAATAGCAACAACACAACAAAATGAAGAAACACATTAACAGGCTGTTAGTTGTATGGCAGTCTTGTAATGATACTTGGATATTAATTGGCATATCAAGACCTCCGTAGCCGTTTAATTATTTCGAAGGAACAAAATAATTGAATGGCTACGGAGGTCTTGATATGCAATAAATATCCACAAAAAAAATTGAAAAGTTTTTTTAAAAACTTCAAAACTATTTTATTCCCTCGAAATTTAAAATATTGTTTTGAGGTTACAAAATAATTTGAGGGAACAAAATAAATTTGAAAAAACCCCAAAACCTTTACATTTCTGTCCCTTTAGGGCCTCTGTAATTTGGTCAGCTTCCCTTGTAGTTTATTTGTAGTAAAATTGTAACGTTATATATTCCATCAAATTGAGTTAGTTATTTTCTATTATTTGCTACATTCTTCATTTGCAGTGATTTGAATTTTACCCCATCATAAGAAACTTGTTATATTTTAAAAGTTTGGTATCTGTTTTTAAAGCTGATTCATGCAGTCCTTTCTTTAGGCTGATGAATCCAAGGTGGCAGTACAGACATAACAGGTAAAGTCCCATTGTTCTGTTCCATTCTGATCATGCAACCATTTCCGAGAATAATGAAATTACCTGAAAATTCTACTTGACACTTAGCATGTACAAAAGTGCCCTATTGACAGTAATATGAACCAGATATCAGAATCCTAAAAGCTTTCTGTGCTGACCAGCAGGATGAAATCTTCAGCATTTTGGATATAATCTTATTTATTTTTTTGTCACAATGAAACCATGTCTAAACCAAGTAACAACAAGCATTCTCATAAATCAAACCAGGAATTCTATTTTTCTCTTTTGAGAAAATGTGGTTTGTGCCACCATGAATCGGCCGAGACCTTGTCCGAAGGCAGGATCTCTTATTATCCTAATTTGTACAACAAAAGGATGAAGGTCTGGAATTGGGAATTACACAATAATATTTTGAGAATAAACTCCAGTACCCTCTTCTTTGTTCCTCTTTGTACAGGGCATACCAATTAGCCTAGCACGGTGAGTGCATGCACCACAATGGACTGTCCAGTAGTGATAACCATCAACCTGTTTTCCTTGCGTTCGCTTGTCTGTGAAAGTTGTGTGTAAACACATCTTCTGGCAGTAAACGGTTAATAACAGAATGACATTCAAATATCAGCCTTGACAAAAGAGCAAGACAGCAAGTCACATTTTCTTGAACATATATGTTTATTTGCTGTGGTCAATGAGCTTTGTTTAACAGTTAGTATCATCGATACCGTCAGTAAATTATGCACAAGATAAAATTACATGTTTGCTTTTGTGTCTTTTTTCCCTTGCAACAAAACTCAAAACAAAATAAGTACACCTGACATATAACAAAATTATGACAAAAAATTTCAGTTTAAATCAGGATTTCGATAGTACAAATGCTTAAAAAAGTGAGTTAAAAAAAACCCACCAAAACAAACAAAAACATATTGCTAATGATTGTAGTTGAGCATCCAATTGCTCCCTGAAAAATTGTGATGATTGTTTCTGTTCTGAAACAAAATATAATTGGGGTCAGATGACAGCTTTTCTAGCACTTTTAAAAACAGTACTGGATAATTTTAGTTTTTAAATTTGAAGCTCATGGAGCAAATCAAAGCATTTTGTATTAATAAAATAACCTGTTAGTTTGTAGATGCGTTTTGTAGGTCTTAATGTTAAGTATACCATCTAATGATGACATAATTCTAGTATTGGAATAAGTGTTTTGCAGATAGCACTTCTTCATCATCAGTCACACATGCTTGTCGACATGTCTATTTGATGATTTCTCTCCCTACTACCTCTGTTTTTCCATCAACATCCACTGTTCATCACACAGAAAACAATCAAGGATGTCCTTGTCATATGTCATAAAAACAGTATAACTATTTGTTACAGTCCCAGTATCAATGGGTAGGTATAGGTGCTCTTGTGCTATGTGGACATGGAAAATTGAGGCAGTTTCTCTCCTCTTCTTTGGTTTCATAAACAAAAACACAGGTGGACAACCCGCACCACAATACTTGTTTTATTATCAACTTTGTCCACAGTGAACAGAGTTCTTGATCACCAGACCAGAATTTGCCCCAACTCCAACTCCAAAGCACAGTGCACAACACACATTGGCATGGTGTGACACGTAACACCCTTTGTGGACTATGGGCTCAATTTTTTATGGGACTTATGGAAGATGCATTTTATTTGTTTTGTTTATGTTTGGATGGTGGACTGCCATCTTAAAAACAATAAAACAACGTAATGGCTAGTTATGGATGATCGACAAACAAATTTTCATGAATATTTAAGGTGGCTGAAACATCATGAGAATTGAAGAACATTGTGAGATATTGAGTAATACTGAGTATCACCATGCCACCACCGTATACGAGGCAACAACAAGAAGTCTAAAATCGCTCTATGTTTAGTTATCCAGTCAGCTTTTGGTGCTATATGTCATGAATGGTCAAGCAAAAGTATAGTATCTGGAGAACAATTTTACTTTAACTACAGTAATACCAAGTAGTGTGATTACTGTACTATATAAGTATGAGAATGTAGATGCAAGCAAATGGGGTGAAAATACTTGATTGAGTAACTTCATTAATTACCTGTAAAGAGATCAGATTCATGTATTTACAAATACAGCTCTTCATTAGGACTTTTTAATAAAGGTCGGAAAAATGATGATGTTTCATTCTTTGGGAATCTTGTGGGCAGAGAGAAAAAAAACAAACAGAAAAATGTAAGAATGCAGATAGGTCTGGGTTTCACAAACTCCCACAAGCTGGTTTGGAAGTAACCACAGCTTCACCATCCCCATTTTTTGGTTTAGTTCATAGAAACTAACTTCAGATTTAAGTAGAAATAAAGTTTGTCAGATGGAGGAAAGTTATTTTTAAGGGTAAAATTACATGTTGTCAGCTTAAAGTTGCTGGGATAGATCTTGAGTTTTGGTTTGCAAAAGGTTTTGTTTGAATGTAACAAGAGAGGGTCTAAAGATAATGATTGCTTAGCAAATCCTACTTGATGATGTTCCATTGGATTGTTGATATGTTCACAGGCATAATGTCCCCAGCAATTGAAACAATCCCCTGGGAACAATCTTCACTGCAGACTGTTCACAATTGGTTAAAATTGTATAACATGCGTATTTTCAACAGCAATGTCCACCATGTCCTCCATTATATGCATATCTTAGTGCTGTAATTGTTGGAATGATCTTCTGGGAACAGATCCCATGGAATGTTTGATCCTTTTGAATGTTCCAATGGGATGGTCTGTTTGCATTCCCTTATCCTAGATGCATATAAGCCTATTCAATGGACCAGCAGAACAGCTAGTCTCATGTGATGTTTGACTTTTAAAATGCTCCTGAGCCTTATTATTAACCCCTTAGAGACCATCGCAGCCACAAGCGTCTTGTTTCGAAGTGCCAGTATGGGCCACAAATGGCTGCAAGATTAGGACCTACTTCACAAGCGTCTTGTATCGAAGTGCCAGTATGGGCCACAAATGGCTGCAAGTTCAAACAAGATAGTCAAAGAAAAGGAATCTGACTGAATTTACATTTTCCATTGTTTCCCTTGGAGCATAGAATCAACAATTCTAAAACAAAACCCTAAGTTTCTGTTTCTAAATAGCTTTCCTGATGTTCTCCCTGAAAATTACAGGGCCAAATTAGCAATGTCTGGGCGTATGGTGTTTATTATACAGAAATAAATGGTCTCTAGAAGGTTAAAATGATTAAAACTGTTTCTAAATCTGTTGAGTTCTAATTCGATCATCACAACTTAATTTAGAAAATATACAAACAATATACCTACAGTTTTATGACAATCAAGTATGTCTTTAACAGTTTGTTGTAAAAACACTTTATTATATTTCAGGCCATATTGAATATGCCATCAGCACACAACTGGAAACAACGTCCACATTTAATGAGTATTTATTGAGATAAAGTATTAAAAAGATTGCCCAAATCAAATGTCCATTTAAAGTCGCATCAGTACATAATTAAGTTGATTTTAATGCAATGTAATATTATTATTTTTTAAAACTTTATTACAATCCAAGCAAGTCTCATATACAAGTATGTTATTATTTGTTATCAAAAACATTCCTTTACGCATTTTTACATTTTTAATGATGTCTGTTGACTTTATAAATAATTTTATGCACACCACTGTACAACTGGAAATAAATGAGGGAAACAAAAGAAGAAAACTTGCAATTACGGCTATAATGACATCACATTGGAATTTGGCTAATGAAGTTGAAAACAATAACCCAGCCTGAATGAATTTGAGCTATGACCCCGGATGTTGCTCTCACAAACACACTCTGTGTGTGTATGACATCCTGATATCATCAAATAGTTGCTTTACAAAAAATTGCTTAGAGATTCTGTAAAGTGGTATTTTTTTCACATTTTTGAGGGGCTTAATATATCATTTGATATTAATAATTTACAAAACACATACTGTTTTTATGAGTTTGTCATGAGTTATTAAACTTTAATTTGTCCTCCAACATTGATATTATCCATTTGGATATCACCTGGTGGCACACTTTCATGACATAAACTAAGGCACCAAATGGCAATGCACATCCAGTGACAATGCAAAATTCTGACCATTTCGCTCTGGTTATGCTTCACTGCATATTTTCATTGATATTTTGATCTGATGGTAATCTGTGCAGCCTGACACCATCTTTACCTTGACAGCATTTTCATACAACAAAAGCCAAAAACCAGGATATTTGTCCAGCATAACTTACTACATGAAGTTACATAAGCATGCCATTGTATTGCATCCACATGTATTGATCACAGCGCGTCCACTGAGGGCATTTTCCCAAGTCTACGTCAGTTTGTCCCCTTTTAGGGGCACAGGTATTAAACCCCGAATTGAGGTTTTTTTTTTAAATAGTTTTTTTACGATACAAACCTATAACTATTGAGAAAAAAAATCAGTTTATGGGACCTTTAATTTTGTAAAAAAATATAACAAGAAAATATAGAATTGTAGTAACCTGCAATAACTTAATATTGATGTTAAGGAGTATGAAAAGCAAAATGCTTTCGTTTAAAGAGAACAACTAATTGTTTCACAGCGATCAAAGAATTACATGTATTGGAATCAGACAAAATATTAAATGGTTAACTTTGAAGTGTTGTGATCTAAAATTAGTAAAGTGAAGATGATAATTTGAGAGTAAAGCATGAACACATAATAGGTCATTTTTCTTTAATCAGATCTTACAGAAGGCAGCCTACATGTATGATAATTGATAGGAATTAAAAAAAAATTGTTTCCTTTAATTTGTAAAAGATGTAGTTGAGACCTACATGTAAAAGGTTTTGGACCAGTACAAAAGTAACCAAAAGTTACAAGTGTTTAATTATGGTATTTCGAATAAAACAATAATGGCTAAAGACAAGTGCCATTAATGAAAGGTCACTGCTTGAGACCAATAAGTTGTATTACCTCAACTGCTTTGCCTTTGACTAATGTTGAAAAAAAAAAAAGACTAGGAAAAGCGGGTATTTAGATCTACAACACAGTCAAATTGGTATTAAATTGGTAACAATCTACATGTAAATATCCAACAAATTTATGTTAGGGAATGAAGTTCAGGTGATGGTCATTGCCATAGCTCAGTTACCTCAATCCATAGCATTGATTAATAATAGCATTGTATTTACATGCTTAAGTTTTCATATTGACATCAATTATTACTTGATGTCATGAAATTTCATATTTCATTTCCAACTGATGAGAACTTAATGTGCATCAAACGACTTTGGTGTTGGTGATCTCTTTGGTATATTTGCAGGTTTGTGTGTATAGAACAAAAGACACTCCAGCCACTCTTGTGCCTCTTTGTGTGAATTGGCTCGAAGTTTGTAGCATCTTTCTTCCGTTTGTAATACCAAAGTTTTATCATCTTCAAGTGCAACTGGGACTCCGCGTAAGTAGATCGACTCCACATTCTTTTCATTTTTTCTCTTACTGTAATACAGGTGACCTTTGGTTGTTAACTCAAAAAAACGCCTATTCCACGAGGAAGTAAGAGGTGACTTAGTGTTGCTCAATTTGTCCAAGTAGCCTTCCTTTGTAGGGTTCAAAGCCTGCCTCTTGTCTTGTTTTTTCCCCTGGAAAGCCTAAAAAATATATATATATATTACTATTACAAATATATTAATATTATATTAAAATATATATATAAATTAAAAACATATTACATATATACCTAAAAAAAAGGATTGGTGCAGGAATGTGACTTTTTTCAATTGAAATTATATTGTCTAAACAGTATTAAAACAGTTATGCATACAAGTTAAAACTTCAAATTGAATAAAGCAGTTACTACAAAAAGCAAATATTGCAGGAAACAAAGCAATAGTGGCAGAAAAAGTTGAGACTACATATGTGTCAATTGCATAAAGTAGAGAGAACTTTCGTGTTTTGAATAAACCAAGTGTTTTTTGTTCCATATAAAAATGGTGTTATGGATATCCAATGTTTTCTGGAAATATTCTTAAGGCTTTGTAGTAGTGTCGGTCAGCCTTAACTTTATGCTGAATGCAGTTCCAACATACTACTAAAGAGTTGTAAGAAAAAGAAAACTAATGTGTACAGCCAGTACATAACAGATTTCAGACTATTGAAGAGATGATTGCAGAGGTGGACATCCTCCTTCGTGATGAGTGTCCAGTAGTTGTCAAAATCAGTGTTGCTTGTTTGAGAAAAAAAAAAACCCAGGTGGGGTGTGCCTTCTTCCCAACATCATCCGCACAGCAAAGAGTGGTCGGGATTTATGTGATGTAGTACAGATAATGATTGCAAAACGCTGTGGAAAGTGTGAGCTGGGGGTCGCCTTCTTTTTGGAGGTGGAAGATGTTGTGTCTCTTACCAGTTCAAGTTTGTGTCCTTGTCATACCACCAAAAATAGTTCCGTTGTGCATACACAACTGTTGGTGGCATCCCATGTGCAACTTTAAAATGGATTTATCAGGCTTCTGTTTGCGTGTCCAGGAAACTTGTATACACATCTTCCGGCATTAACCCGTTAAAAGGTAAGTTCATAAAAAAAGAAAAATGGGCAGGCATTGCCACTTGAAAACCTATTACTGTCCAGGCATGCATGAGGTCACAATGAAATGAGGGAAACATTTTGAATAAATAACAGTGATGAATCAATAACACATTTTATCGCGTTACAATAAAATGCTTTATACTCAGGGAAAATGCGTGTTCCTTGGGGTGTCCGCATGCACGTACTTTGGGGATAAATGTTTTATAACCTAAGTGGCGTCATCTTTGTGCGGGGAAGATGTTCGCTTCTAGATAATCGTTCTTCCACTTTGGCGATAAAACAAAACACATTATTTGCACAGGCACAGGGGGCCACTGCCCAATGGGTAAACAAAGAGGGTTACTTCCGAGAAATGTTACCACCCACAGCTCCTGGGGACAGCAATTGGCGGGAGCTGTGTAGCTTAGATCACTTTGTCATAGTCTTTCAACATGCGGATTCATCTCTTCCAGAAGTGAAAAAACTCATCACTTTCAGTAACTTGGATTACTTGACATCAGGGCAGTAGTCGAGTAAAACTATATTTGGCGTCAGTTCAGTAGTTGCATTAAAAAATCATTTAATGGGAGAACCAAAGATGTGCAACGGGGTCAGGTGTCTTGGTAATTTGGTTCATCCTCCGAACAGTAACAGCTGTGCAAGGGTATTCTTTTCCTTTGACTATTTCTTTGGGATTTCTCCTCCTTGGTTCATTCTTATGGAACAGTAGCAGCAGTTCGGAATCTGGTGGACGTTTCCTTCCATCAGTTATTTGGGATTTCTCCTGGGACATCGCATCAGCTGAGCAAACAGGATTTCCACTAGCGTTACCTTTCATTGGAACATTCGATTTGGTTTGAACATTTTAAATGAATTGTTGTATGTTCTCGTCGGGGGTGTAACTCCACCAAACCCCTAAAAATTTATAATGGTGCAGCGAGTGGAAAAAATCTCACTTTTCGTCCCCCAACGCCAATTAAGTTGTATGATTTGGAGTTTGGTTTTAAAAGGTACTACCCTTCAGCAGATGCTGCACTTTTACGCTCAGGTTTTGCCAACGGTTTTTCTTTGTGTTCTCATGGTCCACAAGTCCCTCGTGATTCACTTTGTTTGCAGCTGGGCACCCCCAAGTGGTGCAGGATAAGTTATCCAAAGAAATCAAATTGGGTCGAATTGCCGGTCCATTCGTTACACGACCAAATTCCAATTTACAACGTCACCTATCGGTGGAATGATCCTATAAAGATTGTTTTGTTTCTAAGTTGCTTAAAGGTTGTCAGAGGTTGTGTCCTACAGCTGATCAGCGGGAGCGAATGTCCATGCCAATTTTTTTACAAATTGTACAATCTCTGCCAGCTGTCTGTATTTCCGTTTTTGAATCTTGCGTGATGCGGCAGAGGGTGGCCTATCCGTTTTGCTTTCTTTCACACATGCCCAAAATAACCAGCGGGGCCCACCTCAAAGGATAACATTCAGTGAATGTATTCACAATATTTCAGCAGGCTGCCTGTGTTATATCACCTACAGACACACCCTTAAAAAATGCTCAAAATTTCGACACCGCACGGATTTCATTGGCCCCAATGGACTCCGAGATTGGGACACTTGTGTCCTAGCGAATCCCCGTGATAAGCCAACGTGTGTTAAAATCGTCCAATGCCAGACAATGTAGTGGAGTCGTGGTTACAAACAATTTGGTGTAGGTCGAGCAAAGTGATATCGTGTGACTGACATACCACTTTAGTGCCCAGACAGGGCACCAAAGTTTGTGGTTTACCACTAACGAATATGACTTATTGTCAGGGATGAATGTCTAGAAGGGTAAATGTACCTGTACGTACGTAAATGTACGTCGTCATGATGTAGCGACTGCTAGTAAAAATGTAACGTTAATGGACAAGAGCAACAGGCACTGCCAAGTGGCTCAAAATAAGGCTCTGTTAGCATGGATAGGTCGCAAAAGAGATCCCAAGCTGGCACCAGTTTACAAACAGGAAGGCGGGAAACAAACATGCCCTTGATAAGTTGTCCGAGGGCCTGATAGTCTGACACTGAGGACCCATCCAAGAAATCATTGTGAACAGCTGCAATGGCTGAAGGGTAATTCTTGCCTGCAGAAAGGTTGTGCTAAAACAGACATATGAAAAAGTCTGCAACCTCCCCTAGTAGTATTGGGGATGATGTAGAAACTGTGTCCTACACCATTTGCAGATGTGACAAAGTCTTCTGTCTTACACCTTGCAGGTAGAAGCCTTTAGGCTACATGCTGCAATGGATGCAGCGTGTCATGACAGTTCCGCTGAGTGGAGGGACTGCATGAGAACACCCAGCACACAAGGTGGAGATCTTGAGGTGCTGGGTGAAGAAGGCCCAATCTGGGTTGGAAGAAAATGTCCGCTCAGCACGGCAAGATCACTAGACGATAGACTAGCAGCTGGATCAAAAGTGGGAACCACGGTTGATGAGGCCAAAAAGGGGCTAAAGGGAGGACCTGATAGTCCTCCTGCACCAAATTGGTGAGAACTTGCGAGATCAGTGAATAAGTCTGTCGGGATTGGGGAGCCATCCTCACACAACCTAAAACCAAGCACTCATTCAGCAGGTTCTTCAGTGTGTCCTCCAATTTATCTTGTATCTTGTCGGGAAAACAACATTTGAACGTTGAAATTCCCACAAACTTCCCTGTAGCTTCGTGGAGGATAGAAGTGGCGAAATTTGCTTTGAAATCCTCCTTAGGAAAATCATAATAAGCAAGTTCCTGTTGTTTGTAGGTAGCTCACCTCTCTGCAGACAACTTTGTTTACGCAGACTTGAACTAGAGGAAGACTCTGGAAAACTTGATCTCTTCCCAAAACATCCTCAGTTTCGCACTTGAAAGATTTATCATCGGGTTGTTGAGGCTTCACCGAGGCGAGTAGCTTAAGAACACTGATGATATCGCATTGTATCACGCTGAGCTTCATTCTGCAATGGATAAGCGTTGCAGCTGGGCCAATTCGTCCTCATTTCTGTTGGAGATATCCGAGTGTGAGAGACGGGTTGGTTTCTGGAGGTGTGAAACGTCCGGCATGTTAGATGGGGTATACTGCATTGAGTCCGGAGCAGCAGCTGTGCCCCCGCAGGTAAAGGATGCCGATAGGTGCAGGCTCACAGCCAGAGTCGACTCCGGAGCTTGGCTCAACTTGTGGGGTAATTCCTGTTTAGACTGAGTCATCCAACGATGGTCAATCACTGATGGCAGGTGAATGTGGGTTCGCTTCAGAGGGGTAGACTGCAACGGTCGCTTGATTTAGGGCAGCAAGACTGAGATGGAGACCAGGATGGAGCTGAAAGCCTGCAAAACTTTGGTCTAAGAGATTGAGTCATCCACCCGGTAGCATTTACCAGGGTGGGACTGACCTGAGAATTCATCAGAACTCAACGACGAACCACATGTACATTGTACTGAGTTCTTTTTGTCCTTTACATACAGAATACAGTGTTTAGAAAGGATTTTTAAAAAGGGTTTTAGGTACAGAAGTTATATGTTGGCAACAGAGGCATTCGTTTTTATTTCCATTAAGGTATGTTGTGATCATTTTCGATCATATTTGTAGCTGTTTTCCTTTGAGCAGACAGTACAGTTGAGAAAACTTGTGTGCACAACTTTCCAAGTAACGAACGTTTATTTTATACGCGAATAATGTTTTCAAATTGTTGTTGATCTCTCTCATGTTTCCAGCCTAAAAGCTTCAATTTGGTAATGCAAACAAAACAACTGTAAAAATAATTAAAAAGATGCTCTACAAAATAAACTCAACTTACAAGAAAAAAAACACAACAAAGTTATCCGAGGATTGCTAGGTACGACCAAAAATTGTGTGTGAATTTCCGGGCGCGGTGAGGAGTGAATGACGCCAAGTTTAATTTTGCGTGAGTGCTAAAGAATTAATGCCTGTCGTCCTAGGGAAATATGCAAACGTAGTCATTTGCTCTACAAGTAATGTATGCGTGATGTAGACCTTCAAAACAAAAATGAAATATAAGGCTTGGCAGTAGCTCAGCACTTTGCCGCCCTTCCCACTCAACTAACAACATGACGGTGTGCGTCCTGGCAACCACAACGATTGAGGAAAACGCAAAACACTAAAGCAGCGTATGATTCACCAACTAGGTAGGCTGACGCCACACGGCATCATCGTGGAATTCACTATGTTCATGCCCCACTACAAAGTCCAGTCCTGGTGAAGGACATTCGTCTAAAAATTTTGTACCGATTTTATTGGTAAGCAAAGTTTCACCTACATTTCAAGCTACCTCATTTATTTATACAGCATCTTCATTTTACCTATAAATATACAACTGACTGTATAAACTTTTGTTAATGCTTGTAAAGTAAAGCTTTTATGCTATGCTATCTTACTTACTTTTTGTTTTTTATCAACAAACCATTAAGATAAGAAGAAATTGCCATAATACTAACCTTAAGTATTTCACGTCCATGTCTACTGTATGCCTTGCTTTCTTCAGCACTGAATGCTTTTCTCAATGCAGCAACATGACTAGGAGATGTGTCATCTACAGTTCCAGTATTCAAAACAGAATCAGTGTCTGAAATGAACTGCTGTTCAACTTTTTCGAGTTGTGAACTATTCTCTTTCTTCAAGTATGACTGTTGAATCTTTGACTTTGATTTTCTCCTACAGAAAGGTGATAAGAAAGTGAATTTTAATTGACAAAACTACAACACTGTTATTTCCCTTCCGCTTTTCTTTTCTTTCTGCATAATTTAGTTGTTTCAGGTACATTGATCAGATGAATTAATTTTCATCCCATAATAACTTGCAGGGGTGAATAAGTCTGGACAGCCATTTTGATCCAGTGATCCTTTACAAGCAAAGGGTTGAAGTGATTGGGGTGGAGTGGCACTGAAATGAATCAATTGTATACTGTATGTGTTACTAATGTATTACTTTTTCAGTAAGTATATATTATCAACACCTGTCACTCAGTTTTGCTGAGTATCCATTTATATTTTTATATATTGACACATTTTAGAGGGACTATTAAACAGAAGGCTCTTATTGTCTTTGTCTTGAACTGTTGAGATCTGACTCATACTTTATTATAACACTGCATTTATTCACAAAGCTTGGATTGTAAATTTAGCAAAGTAGATGATTCACTGACAGTCTTTCCTAAAAATGTGTAAAAAGATATTTGTTTTACTTGAAGCACATTTTTTGTGTCAACTTAGGGATTCAATATGCGTAATGTTTGTAATATGTTTTTTTAGTTTTACAACTGTCACAATTGTAAAATTTGGTCTTGTGTTAGCTTAGATGCATCAAAGTACTAAAATTGATTTTTTTTAAAGGGGGTAAAGAAGAACCTCAATATGTCACTCCATGGTTGAAGGGGCAGTGCTTCATTACTATAGCATTGTTATGAGTGTGTCGTGCCCTCTGTTCATTCATCCCTTGAAAGAGAGCATATTTCATGGTTTTTAAAATAGAAACATGGAAACAACACCCCCTGTTGGACTTTATAACTGAATGCCAATGACTTCACATACATGTACCATTCATGTACATCCATCCATAGAATGTTGAATGGTCCAATATGCCCTTGGATTGTAACCTAAACCCAGAAATATTAGACTATTATCAAGTGTTACAGGTCTTGAGATTGATCATCAGTCTTTGACTTCTATGTCAAAAGTGTGGGTGGTTAGGGGTTGATTTGTTGGCAATTTCGATCAGAAACTTTAATCATTCTACCGTGCAATCTGTATTTTACTGATATTGTAGGCTACACATATAGACCTAAATGTACATGTAATTAAAGGGGATACACTGCATTAAAATTAATTCCCCAAGTTTTGTCTGTACTAATTAGTTTTTGCAAAACGATATTTAGATCTACTTTTTTTGGCCATATGTTCAACTCCTGTACTCAGTTTATAGTTTATCCATGTTGCCAAGTGATCTAAATTTATAAAGTTCTTTTACCCAAAAGAAAAATCCTGGAATATGTCAATATTTGCACATGGTATGTTAACTTACTTGTGGCCTATGCAAATGAAGTATGCATGGGCAACGTGTGTTTTAAGGCTAAATACGAAGTGTGGACCTGAGAACAATCCACATAAAGTAGGGACTTGAAACACTATGTGGACTTACACATGTCCACACAAAGTTGTTTACAGTGTTGAAGAATAGGATTTTCCTTACGTGTACAGAATTCTTTAGACAAGGGAATAATAGAACAACAATGGGAGAACAAAAAGAAGTCCTCGATAATGTAAAGATTATGATAGCTCTATTAGCACCATGATGTATCGCACAGGCTACTTCAGTACCAAATGGCAGAAAATCAACACAACACAACACAACACAACACCGGTGTTTCTGGCAGTGGCTGCTGAATGCGCAGCAACACTTTGGTAACCTTTATAAGGTGCTACATGTATTGGTCTCATAATTCACAAAGTAATTTTAAAAACCTGACTTAAAATGTTTCTGTTTGTTCAAACTTCTAACCTTATTGGTAGATACACAGACTATATAAGACTATTTACCCTTAGATTCAGTAATAACTTGCCACCACACATTGTACTTATTTTAGTGACCAACTGTCCAAGCCAAACAAATTGTTTAGTGATTAACTGTCACAGCAACAATGTTTGCATTTAAAATGAACAACAGCAAAAACACAAAACACTTACACCAACACACACACTGGGTATATCTCCCAGGCAAAAAAATCTCCTAGGCACAGAATCGACCCAGATCAATACACGGGCACCAACAGCCCCTGGGCTGCAGCCCCAGCTACACCAATGGCAATTTCTTGCACCATTTGGTTACGGAACGGAAACGAAAATCTCAATGGATGGCCACATTTCAAACACTTTCATAGACTAGTCTTGATGTAGTATAGTTTGTCCGCAAATTAAAGAGTAAAATGGCGTTACATTTACTCTTCGCGGTCTTTTACTGGGAGACTCGGGATACCAACAATGTAGTTGGCTAACACCTTTAAGCAATGTGATTGCTGCCAAGAAAGCTTAAAATCATTTTAAAGGACATCTTTATCAATTGGGTTCAGTTATTATCTTCAACCGAAATATTTGATGTTTTGACAACGTAATAGTCAGTTATTTTATGAACCAGACCATCTTGTTATTTAAACCGGTAAGATGACTACGT
>CM021529.1:9619714-9631279 GCA_010994315.2 Pisaster ochraceus
CCTTCAGCAGGAGTTACAACACATCAAGACTACACTGAAGTGCAACGGATACAATGCAAGACAAACAAGACTAGCAAGCCTGTCCCCAATCCCGACTAAAGGGTCTCCTATACCCAAAGTCAACCACCCATACCCTCAGTATGTTTGCCCTACCTAGGTCCCCCCTCCCATGGTCTACAGGGTATCTTCCGGCAAGCAAAGATCAAGGTCTACCTCTCTGCTCCCAAGAAACTTCACAGCTCTCTTCAATCTCACAAGGACAAGCAAGATCCCTCCACACGTGCAGGAGTTTACCGCATTCCCTGTGAATGCAGGAAGGTTTATGTCGGGGAAACCAGGCATAACGTTCCTACTAGACTCAAGGAACATCGATCGCACGGAAGGAGGGGAGATTGTGAGAAGTCAGGCATCGTCAAGCACTCCAACATCAGACTACCGAGTAGACTGGGGTGCTGCAGAACTCATCGCTCCCATCTAGGCATGGCACCCAAGACGGATCAGAGAGGCCATCGAGATCTACAAGCACGACACAGTTCCTCAAGACATAGGCTTCCACATCAGTGACATTGGCTCCCACCCTTTCCGACTAATGGATCTCCTATATCCATGGTCACATCCCTTAGACTTGGGTCTTCTATACTTTCAGTGTCCTCTAGGTTCCCTCACCTTCCCTGTGCTTGTCAACAACTGATTCAGGTCAGTGAGCACACACTCCTTTACCCACCCCTAGTGGGTTTCAGTTTAGCCTACACGCTTCACCGAGCTAAGCCCAGCTTATCCAGTTCCTGTTCCCGCCTTCGCGCACCACTGAGCCAAGCCCAACAACCAGTTGATCCCCTTCAAGTCAGTACTTAAGCAGCATCCAGCAATAGCGTGCAGCATTCTCCTGAAGACGATCAGAGCATACTGATTGAAATGTTGAGTCGTTAACCACCAGTTCTTTTCAGAACCTACACTACTCAAAAGAGATTTTCACATGGTGTTACCGCAAGCCTTACTTAGGAACTGATTATGTGAGGGCAAACCTCACCTGGCCGATGTCAATATGGAAAACTACAGTCATGCCATTTTCTTTAGATTTCATTTTTCCTCTGAAGGAGGTTATCCGCGAATACAAGAATGGCCTCACAATAAAGGAACATCAATTGGCCCACCTTCATAAAATACATTTTACTAAGACTTCACCAGCAACTAGAGAACAATTATAGATTTGTTGTGTTTAAATGTTGAAAAGATGTATTTAAAAAGGCTGCCCTGTTTTAGGAGATGCTCCTGAAGTTTTCTTACATTGTATCAGGTTTTAATGTTTAAGAGGCATATGCAAATAAATAATCAGCAGCCTTTGTAACTTTGTAACTGTGCAAACTAGGCCGGTGTTGATCTTTTAGCCGATTTCTTTTGTTTCAGTACCTTTGCTTTTATGATCACAACCTGTGTTACAACATTTAGCTTAGTTCCCAGCTGCCAGAGGGCGCATGTGTAATTAGGAGATCATGTGGGTTAGTTTAGGCTATGCATACATACATTAAGATGTGAGTTAAACTGTTTGATCACTCTTTCACCTGCCCTTTCCCAGGAGATCAAAGATAACACATTCACCACATGTACGTATGCAACCATGTTGGCATGCAAGGCTTAGGAGTCTTAAGGCATACATGTAGCTGTTGAACACTTTGTGTGAATGAATATTGCTTAGAACAAGCCTTGACAAACTGTGCAATACAGCCACCAAAAGCAGGAATGCCTATTACAGGGACACTGCAGTCATCACTTGGGCTCATGTGGGGTGAAAGGCCCTAATGGGGAATCACAGCATTTTAGTTGTGTTATATTAAATTATATGTGCTGTAATAACTTGTTCATATGCCATTTAAAAGTTGTTAATTAATCAGTAATGTATAAACAAAAATGTACCTGTTACTCTCCCCTCTTTATACTTTTTAACAAATTATTTCAATTAAAACAATGCTCTCCAACCCCCACAAAACAGGCCTTGTTTATGATGTGACATAACTTGTGGAGCAATAAACTTTAACAAAATGTCTCATTTTCATTGCTACCATAAAGGCAAGTTATATTGTGGTAGCACAGACAATCCTTAAAAATTCTATTTCCAAAAGCAACAGATAGTATGAGCCAGGCTTGATTTTGGGGGCGATCCCACACTATAGAGCATTATCTTAAATGAAATAAATTGAAAACATAACATTGGGGTCGCAACAGGTATATTTTCAGCTGATTTATTATCCATCTGCCCAGTTAGGTTGGGTCTGGTGCTTTGAGAACTCTTGACACTAGGTGATGGTCAAAGAAATACCAATGAAGGTTTTTCCTGTTCTACATGTTCTAGTCATGGTACATAGTTGCACTTATTACTGTTCTGAATGCAAGAAACATTTAGTCCTACAAAATGAATAATCTTGTGAAAATTCAAATAACTTACAGCAACATCATCACAAAATGCGATGTCTCTGTCGGGCGGTGTTTCATCTTTAAGAAGCATTGCTGTGTTTTTCTTGATATTGTTAAGGTCTTTCTTCATGACTGCAAAATTAAATGATAGTAAACTTAACCTTATAGAGACAATTCCATTTCCGTATAACCAACACATTACACACATGCATGGCTGATATTTATGAATTTTTGAAAGAACTTGTCTATTAGAAATGTTAAGAAAATTCCCCAAAACAGACATTTGCTTAGGATGAAAAAACCTTATCAAAAAATATGTCAACATGTGTAATGTTGGAAAATATCAATTCAGGACATGACCTTTACTTTGAACTTTTTGGTTGAGTGGAAGAAGGTCTAATCTTGCAAATGTTTATAATCGCTATATGCATGTATCTTGATTTTAAAGAAACACAGACTAATGAAGGGCTTGATAAAATATAAGTATAAGGGGAATTAGGCGAATTAAACTGCAGTATGGGGTTTTAAACTAGTTGTTTTAACATGCTGAGGCCTGGTTCTTGATAAGTTTACAGAGACAAAGTTAAGGTAAAATTATTAAGAACCAGCCCGCACTGTGTTTAAACAACTAGTTTAAAACCGATTCAACAAACTTTGGATCAATACCTTTCCATTAAAAACATCCAAAAACCTTGTAAAAAATGAGAACAAATCTGGAAATTTACCTCAGCTCACCTTGACTCTACCTTGAATTTCTATGCATGTGTTGAACGCTGAGTAGCTTCTTACGCAAGTTTTGAACTTGCGTGCTTACGCTTCAAACTATTACTTGCGCAAGCAAAATATGTGACCTACCAACTTAAATTGGGCCGTGAAATGTGTGCACTCTGCGCAATCATCTGATAGTGCCCTCTTTTTACTGGATAAAGTCCTTAACACTTCTAACTGTATTTACATCGTACCTTTAAACATGGCCACGTGATCTCCTCTCAACCAATCAGAATTGATAAACTGTCCCAGGTATTTATGAATGATTATTAAGACAAACTATAGAATTCCTCACTAAAAAAAATGTATATAATAATAGTGGCTTCTTATATAGTGCTCATATCCATCATTTATGTTCAAGGTGCTTCAACATTCGGTATTTTCCTGCAAGGTATGTGGGGCTACCTTTCCAACCTACCGGGGCGAACCCGCTCTCTTTTTGATAAGTGCACTGGGTTCTTTTACGTGCGTTACACAACACACAAGACCAACGGCTTTACGTTGCATCCGAAGGACAGTCAGATGTCTTTCAATTTAAATCTGAAAGCTTATTTATTATAAAGTACCGATTCTCCTGAAGTAAATTTCACATGAAAATCAAGGATATAGCACTTGAAAATGTGCACAAAATAGCATTTTCTTTATGTGCACAAGATTTGTGGGAAAAAAAAATATTCCTAAAAATAATTAACGTAATGAAATTTCATATTAGTTTATTGTTTAATTCTTGAAAACTGATGGATTGGAGTGAATTAAATATTCCCCAAAATCAGTTTTATTTAAATCAAAAACGCTCAATACTATTTTTGAATAGTTTCATTTTTTAATCTCTAAATGAAAATTTTTCAACATTATAATATGTTTGCTAAAAGTAAAAAAATACTTGTTACCAACTTAACATGAAGATCGTATTCTTACCTTCAACTTCAGCTTCCAAGGCTTTAATAGAAACTGCAAGAAAACAATAAAACAAGAGCTGGTTTATTCTACTCTTGAATTTATGGATGTTTATAGCTGTACAAAAGACAAAAGAACTGTTCGTAACTCACCTCAATTTTGCTTCAACTTTAAGTTGACAAAATACTCAATGCACCCCCCCAAAAAAAAATAAAAACACAAACAAAAACAAAACTAGAAATGAGTTTGTATTGAACAAACACTGGGGTTTCAGCTCTGTTGTAAATGTTGAATTAATGTAATAATTAATTTGACCCCTGATGACATCACGATGATGAAAGCATGTTTTTCGTACGAACTTTGTTATAAGCTACAAGTCGGCACAAAGTTTTTGACTTTATGACATGTGGTTCAGGAAATGTTTTTTTTGTATTGAATTTTCTGTTTGGACCGGAGGAAATGATCAAAGTTCGGTCATGTTTTTAATAAAAACAAATGTATCATTAGCTCCAAGACGTCACAAAGCGTTGACTTTATGACATGTGGTTCACGAGATATGGACTTTAAATTTGAGAGCTTCCTGTTTGTACCGGAAGTAAAGGTAAAAGAGGAGGGTGACATTTCAAAAATAACATGTTTAATGTGCCGTCAGTTACAAGATGGTACAAATGTTATAACTCTTTTACGTATGGTTCAGACGATATAAAGTTTTTAATAATAAATTGTTAATAATAAACTACCATGCTAAGGCTAAATTTATTAATAAACTATACTGCACAGACCTTAAAATAAATTGTGGTGGGAGAATTAAATGAAATTGCATGAGAATAAACCACTACAAATATCCCAAAACGCTTCCTTATTTAATACTTCAAGGACTCTCCACAAGCAAGAGGGCGCTATACAGGTTCACCATTAACTGTAGAAGCGAAGTAGTGAACCAAAATGAAAGGTACAAAGGTCGAACGATGCCACGCGTGTGGACAATGGGCTCAGTGTGGTGATGGCCGTATGCAGTGTGTTACGATGCCTAGCGTGGGAATTAATGACTGAGTGGTGTACAGCCCGTATGCGATGTACAGCGTGAATTACATGCAATGTACACACACGACAATTGTGCTTGTTTGACGATACGTGTTTTTAAATCGTTAACAAAGGAATACAAAACCTCGGTCGAACTGCTGCTGGATCTAAGTTAGAGCACAGGCTTTCATTTGATGTATTGTTTGTGTCTTTTAGGGCTGTAGTTCCTGAGATCGAACGTTCACAAAATTTCACATAAATGCTATGAGAATTTTCGGAAAGAAGTATAATAATAATAGTGAAATAAAATTAAAATCTTGACGAAAACAAAGGTGGTTTCGGCGGATGGCCAAAACCCCCGACAACAACAACAATAAATAAATAAATAAAACAATTACAAATCAACATCTACACTATTGGTTGCTTGAGATTAGTAATGGATTGAAGTATGGAGCTCTGACAATTCTCCGTGCCAGAAACGAACTCTCGTATCAATTAGGACTCTGTATAATGTGTGCAACATGAATAGTCCTACACAGGTAGTAATCTTGTTGCTATGAAACATTCTATGAGTCTTATTAGTGGCAAAAATAATAGAGCAAAATAAAAAAATTGCAAGCATTTACCCCCAACCCCACCCCTGTAAAAAGGTATTTTAATTGTAGAAAAATCATGTATTATACACCTTGAAGTAAGAATAAATGCATGGCCTAAACAGTAAAATAATGCCATTTGACTGTTTCAGGTTAAAGCCGAGTAACGATTGTAAATTTTAAGCAGCAATTTACAAGTGATTAATTTAACATGTTGCTTCCTCAGACAACCCTGTGGGTCATCGTATCTTGTTACACCATTGTCAAGGAGCTTATGATGTGCTTAAAGTTTGGTGAAATGGGACACTGGAGACACTGGGACACTGGAGTCAAGCTGACTATTGAATTGTCTGGCTAGTCAATGCTAACAGCAATCCCGGGAGTAATAACCCCAAAATAGTTTCACTAAAGTATCTTGCCATGATATAAGACTTTAAAAAAGGGAACAAGTTTGTTTCCTGAATGTCGCGCACATCTGATTTTGGGTCCACTTTTGTGATTGTTTTATTTGTTTTTGATTGAAAAAAAATGTAACTTTGCCAAAACCAAACCAAACTGCATGTTTTCCTTTAAATAACAGTATAGTTTGTTAGTTGTTTATTTATATTTTATTTATGTATTGATTTTTCAACCTAAAGACAATATTAGTTTATCTTGCATTATGAGGTGGGACCGTTCAGGAAGTTTGGTTAGTTTCTGATAATCTGGATTGTAATTCTTGAAATTAAAAAAATTATATTAAACATTTTGCAAGATTTGGGTGCGAACAACTATTCATAGTTTAATTTGATTTCTTAGTTTTGCTTATTCTTTTAAGCAAACCTTGTTCGCAAGCAAATGAAAAGTTTAAAAGTTTGTACCAACTTGAAACTTAACATGTAGTTAGTATACAACTACCAGATGCTGAGTTAGTTCAGACGTCATGACTTTTAATAACTGAGGAAAATTAAATCATCATTACATGTGCATAAACATACAATAAAAAATTAGTGTTTAACCAAAAAACAATACAAATGAGAATCCAACTTTATTTGAAATCCTGTTGAAAACTTTGAAAAAGTACAACTTAATAAAGACAACATGAATTGCATAGATTGTGTAGACTTGTGTTTATTTGGCTTGTTATGAGCTTTCCTGACCATTACAATAATGTTGCATCAGTAAATGGCATATTCCTTGATATTGTTATTATAAAGATAACAGGTACATGTTTCATGTCAAACTTTATGCTTGTGTTCCCGAACACCTAGTGTTTGTTAGGTGACAAATACTTGAGCTTAGTATTGAAATGAAATGAGAATAAAACAATTAAAAATTCCCTCGATTATTTGAAAGTGTTGGTAAATATATTGAAGTCAAATTAACTTTTTTGTTTTTGTCACAATTGCCAAGTTTACTTTACACTACAACATGCGCAGAAAATAAGCAGCGACATATATTTTTCAAAAATTACAGTACAAGTTGGTTTTAATATTCTATCTCTCTTCATTACACTCTCAATAAAAACAAAAAACAAACTTACCATCTGCAAGGAGTGTTATTGGCATGAGCTCATCAATAAAATCTAAAAGTTCGGGACAGTTTTTCTGGATCTGCTGGACGACATACTTTAAAAGTGTGCATGCTTTATCTCTTCCTCTGCAATCTGCCAACTGTACAAAAAGTCACACTATTAGATCTTAAACAGACATAGGTCCTGGATATCTGTGTAGAGAAGATAATGAAGAAATGTCGATTTTAGATGTGGGAGGAAAACCCGCAAATGAACCACCCGACACCTTCCATGGTGTGTCCCTCTTGCAACTAAATGACCATGTGTACCATCAACTTAAGTGTGTTAAGTGTGGAAAATCAGATGGCCCAGACAATGTACATGTACCAAGACACAGTATCAGTATTTGCTTGTAAATTAAGCACACCACTAGCACAAATATTCAAGACATCGCTTACCAGTGAAGTAATTCCTAGTTTGTGGAAAAGAGCGTCTCCAGCTCTGGTAAACAAGCTCAGACCGATCGCACTAACTACTGTATTAGAGGGGTATCATGTGGCCAAATGGACCATATAAGATCTACAACCAGCAGTCCAGCAACATAAGGGACTTTCAACCACTCTATTATAATTAAGCTGTTACGTACCTACTGTATACATCAGGCAGAGAAAAGTAAAACCTCATCATCAATAATAAGGGGTTTCGGCCTGGTAGCCGAAAACCTATTGTTTTCTTCAAGGTTTTTATTTTGTTTCTCCTTATGTTTTTTCTTAGCAGCCCTATTCCCATAGGTTTTGTACACAGATTTTTTTATCAGATATCCTTACACTTACATACCATATTGTAGCTTATAACCTAACTTTGTTATGTAAAAACTTGACATTACCATTGAGCCAGTGTAACCTGTTTTATAAATGTTTAAAAATTTGTGAAGGGCCGATTTTTGGGTATGAGTTGGTCAAATGCCTCCGTTTGTACACAAAAGATAGTACTCAATCAGGCACGGAATTTATGTAGTTTCCAATCCAATTGAAGGTAAAATGAAGACCTGAACACAGAAATAAGCCCATCATGCACCGTTCCTCGTAAAGCAATAGTTTAAACAAAATGTCATAGATCTTTTGTTGTCAATATTTAAGATATTTGGGTGTTCTCCCGGATTAGAGATAAGCTGAATACTGCCCTCCAGCGACAGTTTCAAAGAGAATCTAATTTTGAGACGGGTGACTTAAATGTGTAATTATGGCGTCATTTAGTTTATTACAAATGTCATTTTTCATGCTAACACAAGACCAAAGTAAAAATGAAAGCATATTGCGCACCCAGGATTATGTATAAGGAGGCTCAAGTAATTTAACTTGTGGGATCCAGGGGCCAGCCATACGGCCCCTGGGTCCAGGGGCAAAGACCCGGTGAGGATCTAGGGGGCTAAGCTGGGGGTTGAAAACTCAAGCCCCCCGTGTGCTTTTACACACTTTTTATCTATATTTCTGAAACTTCAAAGAAAACTGCAGTCCCACAAAGTCTGGATTGTGGTATTTCAGTGATGCTCCTCCACAGCACACCCGCAGGATTAAGTCTTATGGGGGGGGGCTCAAAAAGTATAATGAGTGGGGTCAAGTGGCGAAGCCCTGGTGGGGGTCTAGGGGCAAAGCCCACAGAACTTCTGAGCATTTAGCTTTTAATGGGGGGAAAAATCAAGCCTCCCGTAGGCCAAAAATTTGATAAATAGACATTCTTTTCAAGCACTTCCAATCCAAACCAATCCAATCTTTCAATTTTACTGGAAAAATTTAATGAAACAACAAGGGCTCAAAGAAAACTTACTCCCACAAATCAACAGGCTGAGCATTAAAAAAAAAACACCCCGAAACCCCCACAAGTTTGCAAAATTGCGTGGATGATCTTATCACCTGATTTCTGCCCTTAATGATATTTTCATCAACAACTATTTTCATGGATTCATGATTCGAGGATCAGTTTTATAGAACTTCTTTTGCACTGAAATATTCTAGATTCAACGATCGAGGTTCGTTGACGGCGCACATTAGGAAAAACTTAATGAACTTTGCCCCTCATCAAACGCAGACGAAAGTTGTCGATGTTTGAATAGCCTTACTCAAAGGCTGTGTGTAGTACAGAATATGTGGGCCTGAACCACACTGCTCAGCTACTTTTTACTTGGTCGCAAACGTGCACCGAGTACAAAAATACATTGCATCACCAGCTAAGTTGAGTACCACAGGTTCATCCCCATTAGTGTGCGATGTCACCGATCATTAGGGCACGGGTGAGTTAGTAATGTAGCTTGCGCTAATGTTGCCTTACTTTCGTTAAAGGCTACAAGTTCAGTTTCACCATGGCTAATAGGTGACTTTTTAGGTGTGTTTTCTTTTTGTGTTACAGGATATTCGTGAGCGGCTGAATAATATAAGTGCATGACAGGATAAATTCACCAATTCTAAGTATCGTCAGAGTTGACGATGGGAACTTGGAACAGGAAAGTCTGTCTTTAACCTTTTCTGGTAATGGAGCAATAATATCTAAACTAACACAGTGTCCTAGAAACTTGACACCTTCCACATCAAAAACACACTTTTTTGCGTTTATGACTTTGCCATACTCGTCTAACCGCTGAAAAAGTTGTTTCAGGTGAGAACAATGTTCTTCAGGAAAACTACTGGCTTCTAGTAAATAAATGGTAGTCCACACAAAACTTTGTCAATAAAGCACTGGAATGTTTGCCCTGCATTTCTCAAACTAAACGGCATCTTTTCAAATTTGAAGAGGCCAAATGGAGTTAAGATAGCCGTTTTGTGAATGTCTCTAGGCCCTATGGGAATCTGATGATATGCTTTACGCTAGATCAATCTTGGAAAAAAAAAAATTTCTGTTCAAAGTTGCGGTGGAATTGTGGATGTAAGGAATTGGATAAAGATCAGGTATAGTGATTTTATTTAATGCACAGTAATTGCCGCAGGTACGCCAATCTCCAGATTTTTTTAAAACCTTGTGTAATGGTGTTGCATAAGTGTTCTACGATGGACTAATAATTCCTACTTGAAGCACATGGTCAAATTCCTGTTTTGCTGTTTTTAAACAATCTGCTGCTAAGTGTCGTGAATGAGATTTGGCTGGTGGTCCATTGGTGCAAATGTGATGCAAAACGCCTGTTTGGCGGGCGCAGAATTGTATTGCAGTTTCAAAAGGTTTGGAAATTGACCAAGTATTGCATGAAATTTGGATATACTGGTATCGATACTGAACGATAGACTTGGTTTTGGGCATTAACAAATAAAAACCTGGAATTGAAAGTGAGGTTGTTTAGTCAACTAGCCTACAGTTTTTGATGTCAACCAGTAACAAAAATTGGTTCGGAAAATCTGCCCCATCAATAGCTTGACTCACATCAGCAAGGGTGAAAATCCATCTAAATGTACATCTTACACCAAGATTAAGCATAGGTGATGTTTCACCATACGTTTTGAGTGTTTTGTTTACCGCTTGCAAAAAGCACTGAAAAAGACAATTTTTCTCTTTGGCCATAACTGGAAAAACGTTTACATCTGCCCCAGTATTGATTAAAAAATTAATGCCAGTCGATTTATCCTTGATCCTAACATGACAATTGTTGCCAGACAATTGCAGCGTACTTAATTGCTGGTGATGTCATTTTCCTGCTTGCTCTTACTGTAAGTACAAGGTAGAATACATTTTTGGGTTTTATCTCCATAACGCCAAGGGTATTAGCATTGCTCATTGGGCTATGGGAATCACTTGCGACATGCTTCGCCATCGCGCCTCTGACTACAACGGCTACTAGAACTATTTCTAGATTGCCTGTGCATTTTGCTTTACAAGGCATCAATTGTCAATTGTTCTATCGTTTCAAGCAGCTCATTGGTTTAGGAGTGTGCCAGTTCTAGTGGTTTTTTACTTATGAACTGAAGTGGCCGCTTTTGCCCCCCAGGCATTGGTGTTACCTCAAGAACTCTGTCTGCCACAACTGCTAGTTGATCACTGGACACCATTTCGTTAGTTGGCGCAAGAATGAACTGCGCATTGGTTGGCAGATGTAGTAAAAACAATTGTTTTAAAATGCTTTCCTCAAGTTTGTGGTCGCCAAGTAATTGATGCATGTGCCTTACCAGTTGAGAGGGTTTTGGGTCGCCTAATTCTTCGGCTATAAGCAGCTGATGCAAGCGCTTTTGCGTTGAAGCTGATGTGTGCTGTATTAATTTCTCCTTGAATGTATCATAATTTTTTGCACAAGCATTCTAGGAGTTGGTCACATACTTCCAGTGCAGAGACTACAAAAATGAGTTTTGGTGATTTTTGCCCTCTTTGCTGTCCTTCATATTTACACTCTGGGTTTTTTTT
>CM021529.1:9632279-9650364 GCA_010994315.2 Pisaster ochraceus
TTGTTTCAACATGGGCTCCACATACTTCACAAAAATGAATATGTTGGTGACCTTATCTTGACCTTTTAACCTGTCTAAACTGGAAGTTCTATAAAACGATTTAAAAATCATTATTTAATAGCTATTCATTCTGTTTTCACAATAACAAACAGCACAGCTCACGATCACTCCAGTCAGCTTTACTTGAATCCGAACACCTCAAATTTGTTATTAAACAAATTCTTATGTCTAGTTATAACAAGATCTGTTCTACCGTACCAATTTACCGCTAGCATAGCCTTGATTTGTGATCATGTTTTTTGTATTAGTCACCAGTATAAGGCGCAACATCGACTGGCTCGGAGGTTAGCTTGGAGGGACTGGGCAAGTCTAGGAATCTGAATCCAAACAGCATCTTGACAATTTTGGCAGAGCTCTGTGGTGAAGTCCAGGCAGATCAAAATGAGGCATTCAGCAAAACAGAGCATGTGCTTATGGTACCTAGGTGTTAGTGATGTTGACAAAGACTGTATGTGGTAAAATGTTGTATCGTGTTGTGTCCGGATAACAGGTGTCCACTGTCCAATACAGGCTCTGATACAGTCGAACTGTATCACCTGCTTGTTTTTTTTGCACTGGAGTACTGTCCTTCGCAGTTGGACTATGGAGGCAGAAAAGTAAAATGGACATCAACAACCTGAATCCATGGATCCCATGTGATGTGACACACCATCGTTAGATTTTGCAAGAAGTAAACTGGATTTTAAAATCTGTGCACAGAACATGTATCGTTTGCAGATTTTTATTCTGCTGATCACATTACAATCGTTGTCACCATTTCATTATGATAAATTGCTCTACGGCTTACAGAATGAAATGTTTTTGAAATAATGGCGACTATAGTTCAAGAGTAAGTCCATCTTTCACATAAGGGAGACAAAGGGACTCTACATCACAGTTTGCTCACCATTGTGAATGTGTGATTCATTTCATGAATATTCAATTGCAGTCAGAACAGACATTTTGCCAGATCTAGCACCAAGATGTTCGTCTCTTATCTAGTCATTTGTGTTGCGATAACAGCGACTACGTTAACAAAATGAATGTCCCCAATCAAGACTACTTCAAGCACAAAGATACTGTAGTAAATAGGGGAAATTGTTAACTGGTAATTTGGGGGTCAGATCGGGGCGTGTGTCAGGTAAGCAAAGAATATTTTTATTTCACAAAAAATAGTGGAAATCCATTTAATTTCCATTTAACACCCACTGACTTTGGTAATTAACTTTCATGATGGTAGGCCTATTTAGAATTTTGCAACTCAGTTAGGAAAGTCTTTAAAGCAAACTCTTTGTGTTAATTGTTTTTGAGGAAACATAACCACTGCCAGCAGCAGTAGAATACTTTTAAAAGTAGGGGGAAAATATATCACTTGCATGTGCCAAAGAATAAATGCTTTCCTACTAGCAGCTTCATAAAAAGTAGGGGCTAAATGGCTACCTTTTCAAAGAATGGGGAGGGGCAATGGCCCAGTGGTTCCTGCTCATGACCAAGTCAATGTATTTACTTTCACACACATCTTAAACACCTTTTTCCCTAACAGAAAGAAGGCAGAAGGAATATTTCCGAGGTTATACATCAACATTGTGGGTGCCACAGGCTACCCTGGTGTTAAAATACATACTTAAAGTGAGTCTTCTTGCAAAAGCAAATGCAGACATGTTTATAGTGCTACTGATATTGTTAAGTCTTACCTTTGGCAAAGTTGTAAGTCTGAACCCCATTGCTACTCCTTGGGCTGATCCACTGTTAATAAAGTTACACACTGCCAGAACATGTTCAAGGACACAGACAAATTTTTCACTGGTGCAAAGAACTTTACAGGCATCATGAACTCTGTCAACTGTCTGCACGGTGCAGAAAAAATACAAATATTTTACAATCATTATTAAAACAATCCCTATACTTCCTTCAAAATTCTTGGACAAATGTTAAACTAAAAATACAAAGTAGATTTCATAATACTGCCAATTTGCAATAAACTAGACCTCAACAGTTTACCCTGAGACCATTTCTACAGAGTCAAGCATCATGGGAAAAGTCCTTGCAACGACATGGTTGTTTGTTTGTTAGTTGTATGAATGCAGATAAATCAGCAAAATCATACAACTCTGCGCTTGAATTACAAAAAGTATTTTTTGTGAGGCCGGTGAATGTTTTTCACATTCATGTCAGCCATTTTAAGGCCCCTAACTGCCCGACCGGAGCTAAGTTGTGAGTGTAGTGTTTTGAAATTGACAGCTTTTCGAAAAATGGCTTCTCCATGGTAAACATATAGAGGGTGCACTACACTGTGAATATTGCAACTCGTAACAAATATTTAGTGTCATGGTTGATTTGATAGAGTAAGATGTAAACAGTCGACCACTTCTTTGGAAGTTTGTACATATTTATTTTTGAAGACACCGAACCATAATTTTGTTTAAAAACCAATTGACAATAACTTTCACAAATTGTGAGCAGAAAATACAAAACAAGTAATTTATCAGTAAATGAAACAGAACACCTATATAAGTAATACGAACCGGTGCTAGGTCATCATACTGCACAGGAAATTCGTTGACGACCATCAGCACATTTAATCTGGTTTTAAGATATGGTATCTCACACAGTTGCAACATGAATTGATCAGTATTTTCCAGCTCTGCTTGTCTGTCTTTAAATTTTTTGTAGGTTTCAATATCTTCAGCTGTAGGGTGATATCTGTATGCAAGAAGTATGTTTTGATTTGATAAAACCTATTCTTCGATTTGATAAAATTCAGTCCCTTTTCCACTGAGCATTAAATCCATAATCCAAACCAAGGGACTTTGGGGAAGTTTAGGGACACCTTCAATGTAATTATTCACCTGACGAAAGTATCCACCCAGACTTTACATTGGTAGTGTGCACAAGAATGCACTTACTGTGCTTTGCTTTGTTTCATGACACACGAGGGACAGAAGGTACTGGATATAGGCACGTATTTTCCCTTTTCCTAGTGGTTATTGTGTAATCCCAAATTCAAGACCTTTGTCCTGTAGTTATACAAATGTGGCACACAAGATACAAAAATGAACAGGCTGCCTTCATTGTTTATCATTGTATTCGACGGCTCAATTGGAGGTAAGTCAAAGTTTTCCAACATTCCATGGCAGAATATCAGCAGTGGTTTAGGTCTGATGTTTCGATTCACAGTGAGTGCATACTCATTTTTTCTCACACAAGTGCAACAAAGCCAGTGTTCATTAAGAGAAACGTAGTTGTATTTCCTTTGTCAAGTCATGGTTTCACTGTGTAGCGGTGTTTCAAAGGAAAATGATCACTCCTGAAACTAAAAAATGTACCGAAAAACAATACCAACACAGAGGCACCGAAAATCTTTTGAAATACCAGCCTCTAGTGGTGAAAGGCCACAGTTTGGCTTTAAAAGGTCTGGCTTTGTTTATATTTATTGAAAAATCCCTTACAGCCTATATACCGGGATTATCATCCAACTTTATGTGGCAAGTCTTCAGTCAGCGGACTGTGTTCTTTCAGTGAAGTGAGATGGTAAACTTTGAAGATTCCGGCAATACATAAACCATATGAAGAATCAACATGGAAGTGCCTGTTTCATGACTGAATGTAAGCTATAGTCAATATATCTTTTAGTAATAACAGTAACTTGTAAAACACCATCTATCTGTGACCAAACTACTCCCGAGGCACTGCCAAAAAAAAATGCTCACCACAAAAAATTTCAAACTAGGTATGTATTTTAGAGCATATTGAAGAAGGATTTACGAAATGCTCTGTCAATATCAAATGAATCAACAAGTAATTTGTAAGCCAGAGATTCAGTACCTCAAATCTTTAATGGTAGAGAGTTCAAGAGTTGGGGAGAGGATACAGAAAAAGCACAATTGCCATAGGATGTGGTTGTTTCAAGAACAGTTAGATAAAGTTTGTTTGTAGATTGAAGATTGCGCTTTTGGAGTGTATTGTGAAAGGCTCCTTAAGATAAGATGGTGTCTTGGCATTCATAGTTTTCCAGGCTAATTTAAAAATGCTAAGTTTGATCGTAAGCCCTTTGAACTTCCTGTTTGGACTGGAAGGAAAAGTCAAAGTGGGATCGGTTTTTTCTTTAATGCACTTAAGTCAAGACTTACAAGATAAGATGGCACAAATATTATGACATTATTACAAATAAATGACAAATATTATGCCCGGTCACATCAAACTTATCTATCATATTAATTATCGAATGAAGTTAGATTGCTTGCTACTTTGAAAATGAAATGCATACCTTCTCAGAATGTTAATCTGCTCTGCACTTAGACCTCCATCATCCTCCGACAGAATGGCTAATCTGAACTTCAATTCCTCAGCATCCATCTTGAAGCCAGCAAGAAAAATTCCAAGATTTTGGGCAACTTTTGGATCAAGAAAGCTTTTAAGTTTCTTTTTGCTGGCATCAGCTACTGGACAATGAAAAATCATTAAAGGTGTTCATAAAATTACTCGGTATTGATTCAAACTTTAACATAGAGTTGAATACCTATTTTCAAAAAACTTGAATAAAGCATAAAATAATGTCATTGTTCCATTCACCCTCCCATCGTCTTCCCAGACTATGGAACACTTTTCCATCCTTCATTCGCGAAGCTGCTGTAATTTGTCCTCTTATGACTTTTCTCCGCCTCCTTAAGGTTCACTGTTTAAATCACTCAGTGTATTATATCTTCAATTTGGTTGTATGCAGGTCGTGAACGAGCCCGTTTGGTTTCTCCCTATTGTTGTTTGTGTTCATTGTGTTTGTTGGTCATGCGTGGGGCAGCATGCTTCCGAGCAACAGTAATTTAGTTTACTTTTGTTACCCCTGACCCGCATGATTTGCCCTATTTTTATCCCTTCGAGTTGTCCTTCCCATTTGGTTTTGTTCTCCTCCTGCATGCTCTGCCCTCAGTCGCCCTCATATAGTTTTTGTTTTTGCTTTTATTATCTTATTTATTTAATTTTTTAAATTTATTAATTAAATGTTATTTATATAATTTTGTATTTATTTTCCTTTTCCTTATTACTTGCTTTTTTATAACTGTTTTTCCGTTAATGTCTTTCTTGTGCTATTGTAACTTTGGTTTGTTTGTTTGTTTTGGTCGAATAAATAATAATAATAATAATAATAATAATAATAATACTAATAATAATAATCAACAAGAGGATCCAAGAAAGTTGTGCAGTTGAATACACATACATGTGTGTTGCCCTGAGTTGTTCACTGTTTGGGACATCGCGATCAAAGATGAGCAAGGTGTTAGAAGCGGCGTATGTTTATCTAGTAGGGCCTAAGTCATTTGTATAGTTCCTGTATTGAGACAAATTGTTGTATAAATGCCCAGATATTATTATTGTTCTGCGATACCATAGCATCAGAACACGAAACATGATCAGTCTGAATAATGAAGACCATGCAGAGGACGTTTACCTGGTCTGTCACTACAACCATTGATAAACTACACTACCACATTCCATACACCTGAACACCATAATTCTCACACAGATCAAAGTGTATCACCTTGGCAAATGTGTCCTATCTACATTTGTACTCCATCTGGGCCATCATACTGCTTTCACTAACAATATGAAATACAGACTCTCCCGATACATTTCACAATCTACACCAAGGAGAGACGTTAGCTTTCTCTATCCTGGCCTTCATTACATTTGGCTGCAAAGACTTATCTTGCACAGCAGTACTAATAAAAATAATAACGATTATTATCAATTAAAATTAGCCTTAAGTGCCAATGCTCAAGACTCCCTGTGATCTTGGGGCCTTCTTCAAGTCATACAATTAAAAGACCCCACTCAAATACCCAACTTAACCCTTTCAGCCCCAATGGCGGCTTTGGTCAACTGTGCACTACACCCTGCTTGAATCCCAATGGCAACTTTAGTCAACAGTGCATCATACCCTGCTTGAGCCCCAATGCTGACTATAGTCCACAAGATAACACACAAAAAAGAACTCAAGCCTAATAGGGCCTGAGGCACAGGATCATTTGTTAAAAAGCTGTAGTTTTGTCCATGTTCACCCTCCATACCCAAGCTTACCATCATTAGAATGAGAAAGATTGGATCTTTACAATGATGGTAAAATAAAATAAGGTCACTACTATGCAAATCCTTCAAATTGGAGTGGAAAGATATGAAATGCAAAACACATACGGAGCGCCATATGGTTGTGTACAAAAAAGTGTTTGGGTTTACAAAACACACTGAGGAAACAAAGACCAAGAACTTGAACAGTTATTGGCCAATCTCCATGCTTTTTAGATAGTATGAAAGGAAAGTCAAAAGTAAGAAATTTGTCATGCTCTAAAATAAATTATTCAAGGTAATGATAAAGTTTGTAAAATTGACCTTTCAACACAAGCTTTCTGTTGTATGCTTCATGCTTGAGTGGTCAAACAATCTGAGCACCAGTGGCTGTTTATGACCCAAAAGAATTTGGTAATGAGAGAGTTGAACGAATCTTACTGACTATTAAAGTGGTATTCACGAAGCATCTTACTTTTGCATCTTAAATCTAAGTGGGGTCCAACTTGACTTAAGAGGAGGGTGGGGGGCAGGAAAGTGTCATGGCGACTGTTTTTTAGAGTCCTGCACCAGGTTACTTTTACAGAATTTTGGGGTGAGAAATTTATACAATCAATACAGATTTGATACAGAACGATAATGTGATGATAACTTTAAAAAATTGCCTTACTGAGTGATTGAAGCCGCGCTACTGCTGAAATCAAGGAAAGCCTTCTTACGTACCTTGTAGTTGTAGATTAGTCACTGTATAAACGCCTGCTTAATTTTATAATGGGAGATTGGGCAATAACCCGGAATCAGTGGGTTTAAATTTACTATATCATTAATGGTGCGTAAAAAAGGAAACACTTTTATGTCAACGCATTAAAAAACATGAATAATAACTATACGCATGATACGGGTGAACTTTGAACAATTTAGCTCTCTTTCAAGACCCATATTGGGAAGAAAAAAGCTAAAGTCTGTGCAAGAAACAACATTGTCAGCAAACTTACTGGAACAAATGGGTGCCAGCCGAAGCATTCTTCGATTAACTGCCTTAGCCCTTTGCAGCTCAGCTGCTGACTATGCCTGCCCAGTTTGGGAAAGATCATTGCATGCCAAGAAATTTTACCCTATCATCAAGCCACCTGTCGCATAATCACTGGATGTCCGAGACCAACAACAATAGACACACTTTACATCCTTTCTGGTATAGCGCCACCTGAGATCTGATATAGTGTAGCAAGCAGTAAAGAACAGCAACGCCAAAGTACAGATGAGCTTCACCCTCTTTTTGGCCATGAACCAGCAAAGAGACGGCTCAAATCCAGGAGATGTTTTTTTCAGTGAATCTGAACCGAGTGAAATTGTTAAAACCTAAAGTAGCCTTTATGGGAAGAAGGCTTGCCAACCTTTCAACAGTAACATCCATGTCCATAACTGCAAAAGAAGAACTCCCACCCGGTGCTGACTCAAGATCGGCTGTATGGAAATGCCTCAACCGACTCAGATCATGTACCGGTCGTTGCAAAGTAATGCTAAAGAAATGGGGCTTTCTGAATGACCAGGATGTGAACTGCATATGCGGTTCTGAACCACAGACAATGGATCACCTACTCAGATGTCCCCTACTGGAGCAGAAATGCAAGGCTGGAGACCTGGCTGAGTTCAATGGAGGAGCCACAGGGACTGGATGAAAAACAACATATAGCGTGTGTGTGGACACGATAAGAAGAAGCTAGGTTAACTTCTTCATCTGGAGTTGGCCCTGTTCTGCTTCCGATTCCAAGACGATGGGAAATGTCACCAATCTCCTATGCATTGCATTCTCTATCCGCCACAGAGAAGCATTACGCAGTCATTGAGAAGGAAACATTAGCTGCAACCTGGGGTTGTGAAAAGATCTCAGACTACATCCTTGGTCTTCATTTCACTCTTGAGACAGACCACAAACCACTTGTGTCTTTCCTTCAGACAAAGGAACTTTCAAAAATGCCCCCATGTATTCTTTGGCTCTGCCTTTGATTGATGAGATTTAGTCCAACTGTCCAGTATGCTTCCGGCAAGCACCAGACTACTGCTGATGCACTAACCAGTGCTCCACTTGGTACACCAGGCGAAATTGACACAGCTCTGAAAATTTCACTGATCACATGCTGACTTCATTACCAGCAACTTCACAGCCCCTGCTTAAAATTGTTGCAGCGGAGAAAGCAGATGAGGAATGCACTCAGATAAAAGAATTCTGTATATTTGGTAGGCCTGTATACATGCCACACACCCCTAATGCAACAGTGTACTGGAAAAAACCAAAGTCATCTTTCTGTTCCTGATGACCTTAAGGCGGATTTATAAAAGTAAAGTTACGTTTAAAAAAAGCAGGATATAAACAGATGAAGAAAAATTCCGCCCTTCATCAGAGATCCAGACGGGAAATGCAGTTACCTTGGAATCCTTTGAGCTTAAGCTTAGTCTTAAGTTCATTGGACAAGGGCCATCGTAAGTTTATTTGGGCACTTCTGCTTAAAAGGCTGTCAATTTTAGCAGCCTCTTGACAAAGGCCTGCTGTTTGAAAAGTAACTTGAAAACATCCAGTCTGTAAGATGTAGATCAATCGGAACATGGATACCATCTGAAACCTGGCTTAAAAAAAGATTTATTCATCTTTGGAGAATGAATGGAATGATGATAAGGAGATCAAGAAACTGGAAGTCCTTGCTTGTCTTGACCAGAAAGGAGTGATCAGAATAATCATGTACCCTGCCCAATTCAGCTTTGTGAGAACCTTAGTCAGAAGAAAGATCATACAGAAAGTGTATCCTAGAACTACTGTCCATTGGAAGCCGAGGGTATCCGTTGCTCGAGCCTGCAAAATTAAAAACATAGGCAGTTGTTTGTTGAGTGAGAATTTAAGGTCTCCAGAACAGAGAAGATCTGCTGCTCCATAGGACGATTGAGAGGCCAATCTGTCAGAATAATTTGATCAAACGACAAGGTATCTTCCTGCTAAGTGACCTGCCTGGGGGAGACAATAAACCTGACAAGAACTTAGTGATTTCTGTCTTTGTCAGGTACCCTCAGTAGTGCCTTGAAAGCCAACAATTATTTTAAGTGGTTTATGTGGTGGGAATGATAGTAAGGAGACAAGTCTCTTCAAGAGAGAAACCATGTCTTTAGATGTCTGCTATCACTGTCACTAAAGGAGATGGTCGCAGAAAAAACGTGTACAGAAATAAAAAACAAGATGACATGCGTGCTGTTATTGAATGTACTATGTGAAAAAAAGCTAGCCATAAACTTAAGAAGACTGGCCCATGCTGAGTACCTCGGGGCTGATAATCGTTCTCCTAAAGGGGTAGATCTGTCTGTCATGAAAATCAGATTATAGCTCTAAGCATCTGGGAGAGAATCAGAAATTTTCTCTCCAAAGTGATGATGTTGAAGCCTGCTTCTGTTGAAATATTTTGCTTATTTGTTCAAACTTTTTAGGCAACCTGGAAAGACTCCCCAATAGGTCACTGGTTTTGCTGCTATAACTTTGTAAAAAATCCAAGTTTTTTTTAGACATATCAAATGATATTGGAATCTGTAAAGGAGCTGTCTCTTATAAGAAAGTGAAAAACATCCACTTGTGCAAAAGTTTAAACAGTTCAGCACTTACTGGTTACATAATGTGGAGAGGGCCTGCTACATAGTAACGGTATCCATGTTATTCTTGATGTATACAATAACCATGTTGAGTAGAGAGAGCTTAGTGCTAGCTGTCTGGCTGAATTAGTAAGGAATGAAACCCCTTGACTTTAATCGAACTGAGTAGATGGTCTACAATGAGCAAAAACTGTGGTCCAGTTTCTCACTCCTAATACTGGAACTCTTCTTGAAGAAGAGGGAAGAGTGGGACAACACTGAAAGTAAATCTTCTGTTTTAAAGTGTAAGATTTCCCTCAGAAAAACTTTATAAAATTTCTTGTCAAGAATACAAAAATAAATCAAAATCTTCAACTCATTCTCTGAAGCCCACTGAAGGCCAGAAGAGACTGTCAAACACTTGGGAAAGATAGAAGGAGAAAGTATATGAAATAGCGACACTATAAGCAAATTTGAATTTACGTGACCCCAGACAATTGGCAAGGTTGTTTGAAAACTCAAGCAAATCATTTGGGGCAGTGGCGTAACTAGACATTTTCATTTGGGGGGGGGGGCAAGTGGGGGCAAAGATTAGATTTGGGGGGGCCAAAGAAGTGCAAGATCATCATTAAATATGTTAACTGATAGTTGATACACACATGCAGTCCAAGATAAAACTTTTCGACTGTATACAAGGATTAAATTACCAACAGTGATTACCAGAATCAGCCTTCTGTATTTTCCCGTCTCTGCCTCTTTTGGTTGGAGCACGAGGCAAAGACGGGCGCTTTGATATGGAGAAGAAATGGTCTAAGCTACCTTTTTCGTTGGCCATTTTGCTGTTTAAATCTCTCTGTTGTGCATCTGACTACGTTGTGTTAACGAAGCTATTGGTCTGCGTTCAGACCACCACGTATTAAACTGAACTTTGTGACTTCCTGCACTCTCTGTAACCGCAAAACAACAACATACATTTACCGCCAACACGATCGCGCGTGCGTTTCCATGCATTTGTCATGACTGCGTTAAAGTCCACATACTGATATGAATAAAAGTTTTCCTATTTTACGGCAGCATTTTATGCAGCCTTAAATGATTTATATATTACAAGAATATACTTTTCTGTGATTTCATATGGGGGCAAGAGGGGGGCAAGGGTTCTGAGGGGGGGGGGCGCAGGCGCCCCTACCCCCCTCTGGTGACGCCACTGATTTGGGGTGATTGATGAGGGATGTTTCGATTTAACAGTTAGTACAACTGAAAGTAACAAAGTACAGATTGAAATGATTGCTTTTCAATGTGAAAACAATGGTCAAGTTGTTAATTTTTTATTTGAAGGAGCTTTTAGATTCTCAACAAATTTTTTCCCTTGACATTTAAGAAGGAATTCCTTCTGTGAAGAACAAGCAAGATCATCAGTATATTTGATGAGAGAGGAATTTCGTAGGAAATTTTCTTTTGACTAGCATTGTTGACGGCTAGTTCGATGCATCTTTTGTCAATTGGCAGAGGAACAAAAAGACAATCGACAGTGAACAATTTTCGTTGTTACCATAGCTAAATACTAAACAAAAATTCATCATTTACCATCCAACCTTAAAGCTTTAAAGTTGCACGAAATACAATCAGTCTAAATATTATGCCATAGTGTTGGACGAAATAGTTCCCTGTGGAAGAGTACAGGCCGTAATGGTGAAAGAAAGGCTGAAATGTTCTAATAGTTCTTCCTACCTCAGGAAGCAGAAAATCACTTTGTTGGTTCATAGAGTGAAAAACGATTTTTTTTTTAAATGGACCTTCTCAAAATATTTGTACATTAGTTTGACATTGTTGACAGTGACCTTGAATGATCATGACATCCAATCAATGAACCAGGGCCCAAATTCATGGCTCTGCTTACTGTAAGCAAAGAATCAGCACTTACGGAAGCAGGGAATTCCGTGCTAAAGTAAAGCGTATTTCACGGGATAGCAGAGAATGTTTGCTTGTGCACAATTGGGCCCACGTGGGAACAAGAGTTAACATGGGAAATGGCAAAGAGAATTTGAGAAAACACTGAGGATGCAAACACTCAACAGAAGCCTGATCTGCATAGCTCTTAATGTCCCTGGAAGACCAGGGGTCATGATGGTAGAACAACAGAGTCAGAGAGATCGCGAAATATTGCAAAAAAGGCAACCCAGAAGTGATCCAGAGAATCTGGAAAAACAGAGGGATCTGTATGTTACAGGATACTATTGGGTCATTACGACTGAATCGTGGAGAAGGTCAGTCCTGGAAACAATCTTTCTATCAGAGCCATTTGTAAATCAAAGTTGGGCAGGGACTCCAGACAGGTACTGGTGGCAGTGGTACTGGGCGGTAACTGGTAGTACATATGTCAAAGCCTAATCCTTTTAGTCTTAACACATCGGGTAGAAAGCCTATGTAGAAAACTGGTAAAAACTTTAGGAAGAACCCTGCTTGGAAGATTGCGACAGCTGTAAATCACGCTGCGGGGCAACTCATCCTGTCAGGTAGCCTTGCTCTTTGCAGGCAGTACCGATATACATGCCCCAGAAAACTGGATTCCATTGCTGCAAAATTTCACAAGAGTTGTACTTATCTGATGTCACTCATTCTCAGGCTTGTGTGGCATACAGTGTGTGATATTATGTAACTGGGCTTTGTTTTTGCTCAGCAAATGTGTTTGCATTTGTTGGTCGTTAGAGGTGAGAAATTTCCTGAAGCAGAATGTATGAACTCTCTTTGACCCAAAATATGCCCCTAAAAAAAGCCAAGTTCATCATTTTGAGAAAATTGTTTAATCTAGTGAAGACCAAAAAGGGTAACAAATCAGGTTTAACCCATAGGCTGGTGGTTATTTGTTAGCACATCTTTGAAAAAAATAAGATGCAAACGAAAAAGATGTAAGTAAATCCATATTAAAGTAGCACTGCTGTTTGATAGTATTGTTACATTAATCATACAGCAAAGCTAGCTTATCCCACTATGCTAGACCAGTGACAGTCAGCATTTAACACTTATCACTTGTTCTTATTATAAAATAAAATGATAACAACAGTACAAAGGATTTGAAAAGCTTTCATTAAAAATTGTCTTTCTAAAGTTACTCAAAAGAGGGGCGAGAAATAGACAAACTAAGGTAGGATGTATAGTCTTATTAATAGCTTTCACGTAATATAAGATTATTATTTAGAATTATTTAGTGCTAGAGTTTTAATTTGTACTTTAAGCAAGGTAAAAAAGACTCTGAAAAAGACATGACAAATATGTGCCTTTTTATAAAGGCAGTTTCAAGTTAATGGGGAAAATACACATGAGTTCATGCACTGGACATGAAACTTGTGAACATTCACTATACCTTTCTCTGTTGTTTCCGATGATATGTCCTTTTCATTTTTTTCAGAGTACATTTGCTGAAGAAACTCTGTGTCTATCTTTCTTGTCAAGTCACGTGCATTTTGCCAAATAGATTTCTTTATCTGTTAAGATGACAGATTTTTAAAAGAAAACGTTACTTCTGGCATACCTGTTTAATGAATCCATTTATATAATGCACACATACATTTAGATCCTTGTCATTTGATTCGTGGAACATAAGTCAAGTGTCATACTGTATTTTGCCATGTATACCAACACTCAAAAATTTAATATAGGAGGCCCATATTGATATATATAGGATTCTTGGTACACTTTGCAGCTATGCTTCGCACATACTAATAGATTTTACTACCATATGTATTTATTGTGTGCCAACCCGTCTTAAACAGCTCTAGCTAGGTCTTCACCAGCTTTTTATTCTTTAATTATTCAAATAAATTTTAAAAAATTAAAAACTGTGTGTTATTTATTGTTGAAATAAATGAATTGTTGAATTAAATGAAAAATATAAAATGACAAGAATCTATGTTTGATGTATATAAAACAAATATATTCATTTTATTAATAAAATATAGAAAATAAAATCACTCGCTGAAATCCAGACTGTGCCATTTCACCTCTTTTACATTGTACTCATATGCATCCAATATTTGTATAATGTATCAAAACACTGATGATGAAAATGAATGAAGGAAAAAACCTCACATGTGCTTATAAAAAAACTGTGCTGTGCAGAAAAAGGTTGCTCTCCAAAGGTCAAAAGTCACCAACAATACTTACAGTTTGGGCTGATGCACTATGACGTGCCCAATGCAACAACGAATTAAAACAGTACAAATAAGATGTTTACTATAGATACTTGGTGTAGTCATGGTTCACTGTGACAACAATATTCTCAACAACAAAAATAATATTTTAGAAATTAATACTAAGGGTGAGCCATTGATACTGTATATCACGCATAATAGTACAAATACAGTGTATGTATGTGTCCACCTCAGCATTTTCCTTGCAATACTTTGTCATGTTTGACGACTGGTGACCAATTATTTTGGTTCATAATATATCATTTTATAATTAAACACTCCAAACTGAACCTTTCCAAAATAAATGCAACAGTACTGGCTCATTGGAGTTTGCTTGTTTAAAAGTAAAGCAGTCCACACTCGATAAGCGTATGCAAAGGGAAGGGAATTCATTGTGCTAAAAGCAAGATAACATTTTTGGTACCACATGCAAAGTTGCTTTTCATAGATCAGACTTTTTCAACCTTTTTCAACAGGAATATTAAGAGTTAACATTACAGAACCAAAAGTACAATAAAAATAAAGTGTACAGTTAAAAAAAAACCTGTACGAACCACTTCCTACCACTTCAGAGCAGTTGTGATTGCTTATTACTCATGAACACAGAAATGGACACACTCATACTTTTCTGAGATGTTTAATAAAGAATAAATTAGAAAAATGAGTAGGTCAAATTTCCAGCATGAGAAGGAAATACCCCATCCCTGTGTTGAGGATTAATGGCAGTCCATAAAGCTATGTTCAATATGTGAGAGGTATTCCTGAGGTGTCTGTTTTAGCTAGTTTGCCTCATGTTCAGCTCCTAGAATTGTTTTTCCCCCGATACGCGATGCAGAGTGGCGATCAAAAGGTGCAATTGGTACACCATCATATGTAGTATAACGTAACTTTGTCTGGTCGAAAGCAATCTGCTCTTGGCTGCCAAGGTTGCAGTGTCCTCAGAAAGTTCTGCCAATCGTAGGGTGAATATGATAGCATTCAAACTGACAGATGGGGACTTTTGGGGTCTGGGTGAGGCCACCATAACATGGGTTGAAAAGAGAAGGTCTGGTCATTTTTGGAGATTTATTGGGTTGATGTTGATGAGGAGGTTTGAGAAGTCTGGTGAACCAAACCTGGGGAGACCACAAAGGTGCAATAAAGATGATTTTGCATCTTTCTCTCTCTACCTACGTTAAGACTCTCATCAGTAGTGATTATCAATCAATTAGTCATCAGGCATTTGTACAGCACCAACATTCTAGTTACTTATTCCCAGGTGCTGAGCAAAGTGAAAGACAAAAAAATCTCACATAAATTGTTGGTGCTACAATTGTGCAATGGACTACAAGATCCAAAGAACCAGATGTTGAGGCTTTTATAATCTGAGTGATGGCAACCTATATTTGATCCAACTGAGGTTTTGCATGTTGAAGTTTTGAGGATATAATAATGAGCTCTGTTTTTGAGCAGTTCAATTGTAACTTGTTTGCGTGCATTAAAAATTTGAGCTTGTGCCAGCAGTTAATAAGGAATACTGTTCACAATGAAAGGAAGGTACAACTGTGTGTCATCTGCAGAACACCAGAAAGGAGGGAGTAGTCTTTGAGATTGCTCTGTTTATATTGACAGACTGTTATGTTCTGTAAGTGAAATGAAATCCATTCTATCACCCCTTGATTCCCAGGGAACGTTGTGGTCTACAGTGTCAAAAGCAAAAGACAAATGCATCCCTTACAAAAATGTCCAATTCATTCCAATTGTATATCCAGTTTAAAAGAATTGGATTGAGTTGGAATTGAGTTGGTGTGAGTTGGTTTATATTGGAATACCGAATTTCCAATTGGAATAAAATCTTAGACCAACTCAGTCCAATTGGAAATCCAATTGGAGTCAGTTGGCTTGATTTAATTGAATTGGAACTAGTTGGAATTTGTTTCTACCAATTGGAAATTTCCCCTTCCAATATTTTTCCATTTGGAAATTTTATTTCCCAACAGGGTCCAAATGGAAAAACAGTCTTCATATTATTCCAATGTCACCAACTGCATTTTCAATAAGTTAATTGCACTACTGTAAATCCCTCCAGTGGGGTGGGATATACTATATCCCAATAAGTTTTTGGACTGTCAGCCCAATGGGTATAAACTACTTTTTTTGCTAAATTGTCCAATGATCGGTATCAGTCTGTTGGACTATTAAGCTGTCGGACCAATGGGCTGTCAGACCAGTGGGTAAACATTTATTTTGGGGTGTAGTTGTAAATATCCAATTGGGTCTAGTTGAACAAAAAATCAAACTGAATCCGCCTGGGTCCAATTGTGTCCAATCGAGTCCAATTGGTTTTGTGCCAATCACAACATTGGAAAAGTTCCAACTGGTTCTAATTTGAAAATTTCATTGGAAATTTTGGTAAGGGACAGCAAGTGCAAGATTGGCAGTTGGTGTTTCAGATGGGAAACAGAGATCTATATGAGGGTGTCCATAATACTGAAGACTGAACTTGTCAGTCCTGACCAAGACTAATGACCTTCCACTAAATCTGGTGCTGCTTGGAGGGCTTTGAAGACTGCAAACAGTTCCAAGTGATTGATGTGGAGGGAAGACACAGGTACTTGTTTGTTGGTCGATAATGATGAAGATGGTGGAGTTGGAATGGATGCATACTTATTCTGCACCAGGGAAAGATTTCCACCATGCTTGCCATGAAGCCCAACAAGCAAACCCAACCTGGGATGGATGTTGAAGACGGAAAGAGTTGGACCCATTCCTTCAACATTAAGATGCTTTTCAAGGGTAGATGAAGCTCTGCTTGTAAGGGTGTTGAGGGAGGCTCAGAAAGTAGGAGTTTCGGAAGGCATCAGGGTAGACTTCTTTGTGTTGACAATTAAACCTAGTAAGGCCCACTATAAGTTTGAAGAGCTTCCAAGGTTGTCTAGTAAGTTGTGTCAGCTATCAGAAAGTTATCTAGATAAATGTAGAGATGAACCTGCTGACAGCATAAGGCTGCAGCCACTACTTTGGTTATTCTGGTGAATACTCAAAAAAACTGTAGATAAACCAATATGGACACACTTAAACCAAAATGCTGTGCCTTGATAGAGAAATTGAAGAAATTTCTGGTGGTCTGTGTAAATTGCAACTAAAGGTTGGAATTCTCTAGCACCTTTGGACGGTAAAAAGAGAGTGGTGAGAACCAAGGCCTGGCGGAGGAGTAAGGTAAAGGCCAAAGCTGAAGAAAATTCTTGCAGTCAAGAGCTAAGGCAGTTGTTCATGAATTCAAACAATCAAGAATCATTCTCAGAATGAGCTAGTACATCTCAGAGTATCAGGGGAAAAAATAGAAATTTTGTTCCATGGCGGAAGTACCGTTGAGTTCAAGAGTGCCTTGTCAGATAAATCAAATTTTCTTTTTGAAGTTACGGCCTGTGGAATCTGCATATAGTTTGTCTTAGTTATTTCTTTGGGTGATCGAGGAGGAAACTATAAAATTCAGGGAAGACTAGCTTACCTCATTGGGTCACGGTGGTCAAGGCAAGGGAAAAGGTTAAGGAATGCCCGTATCATCTGGGCGGTGAACCAGAATGACTGTGAAGCAGAATGACTGTGAAGAAGACTTGGTACATTGACATGAATGGAAACGGTTTATGAGAGCGCTGTCTAATTTGGGAGTGTGAACATCTGTCAAGCAGAACGATGAAAACTCTCCGTAGGAGCGTGATCAAGTGTAATATATAAAACGCCAGAAGACACCAGAAGTTTTGTGATCTTTATTCAAAATCCAACTTCTTTGTCTATACAAACAAATCCCACCTCAGGAAATATCAAAATTTAGGTCAAAAATCAAAATTGTAAACTTGGGTGTGGTCCCTGGCTAGACAACAGCTAACAGCTTTATGGCTTCTGACTGGCACCTCTGAACAAAGATATTGACAAAACTAGACATAAGTTTTTGTTGCATTACAAAAACAAGGTGTTCGGTGTATACATTTTCGAGTTAGCACAGAGAGTGTTTACAAAGCGAAAACCGAATTAACATAACTTAGAACGACAAATTGATACGTAAAGTGAATGGTAAAAGATTTCGAAATTGAAATAAAACACTTTGATAAATTTAAAAACTAATGAAATCATTCCGTTTTCATAGCTCATTCATTATCAAGACATTGAGATCCTGAGTATCTGCTAAGTTTTTGAAATTGTCACAG
>CM021529.1:9651364-9661568 GCA_010994315.2 Pisaster ochraceus
AAAACGGAACAAAAACAAGAGGTGTTCCGGGCGGATTGCCCGAACACCTAATAAGGAGACCGCCAACATAGGGCTAGATAGCTCAGTTGGTAGGAAAATTTCACGTTAAACCAGAGGTCGTTGGTTCAAACCCGTCCCTAGTTTTTCTTTGGAAAATTTCTTAGTACAAAAAAAGAAAGAATTTTGTTATAGAGGAAACAAAACCAAATGGTGTTGCCAGATATGCCAAATCATCCCTCCCCCAACAAAAACCCCAGATTTGCCCTCCCCCCAAAATAATAGTAACCATGCTTTTGTAGCAAATGATACATTTAATGTACCAACTCTTCAAATGTAATGAGTTTGAACTATACTTACCATGAGGGCTGAAACTTTATTCCAATGGAATGGTCTCATTTTCACTTTAGAAGTAACTTCAAATTTTCTTGTGACAGGTGCTACCATTTCTGGTGGTGGGGGTGGTGCTGGAGGAGGGGGAATAAATGCTGCAATATACAAATCAAATTGTCCATTAAACTTTCCGTGACCCCTTTATATTTTTATTTTATTATGTTTATTTTATGGTATTGATATGAATATTTTGACAATTCTTTTTTAAAGGGTGCACTTACAATTTGTCTTGTCATATTTTTCAAAGAAACATACATATGCGTGTGTAAACATCAAGAAAACTGTAAATAATTTTTATTAAATGGTATTTTTGAGTATGATACAATAACACAGACATGTGTAAACATCACAGAAATTGCAATTTTTATTTTGTGTGTGTATGTTTCAGTGTGTTAAAAATGCTCATTCAAACAAACTCTTGAAAATTACAGTACTTCAGACCAGATTAATTCAGAATAGTTGAAAGTAACAATTAAATTAATTTTGATTAGAATAAAGATTACCTTTTTGCCTGATAAGTACTAGTGTATCATTCAGGACATGCAATGTCTCAAATTGTGTACGATACATATCACTTACAGATCAAATGCTTTATTCTGGTTTGAACTTCTGTTACAGAACTGTATATTGGTGTAAAAATAACTAGACCTTTTAGGTGTTTGTGAACAAACACACAAACCCAAAGCTGTTCCGTGTTGTTCACCCGACCTGGTTAAGGAATTTGTGTTTTTATTTTTTTATTTGAGCTTCCTGTTTGGACCAGAAGTAAGGTCAAATTGGGCTCAGGTTTTGAGCTACAATATGGCAAAACTAGTGGTGACTTTATGACACATGGTTCAGGAAATATGAATTTTGTAATCTGAACTTCCTGTTGAGACAAAAAGAACTGTCAAAATGAGGAAACATTTTTAAATAAAATGTTTAATGTGTCATAAGCTACAAAATGTCACACAAATTATGACTTTTTGACATGTGTTTCAGGAGATATGATTTAAACAATATTTTAGAGCTTCCTCTTTGAACCAGAAGTAAAGGTCAAAGTGGGGTCATGTTTCTGATAAAGGTTCAGAATATAGAAATGTTAAATAATAAACTTTGAATTGATGTAATTTTACACATGATAGCGTCACAATGACGAAAACCTGTTTGTCATACACATTTTTTTAAAAGGTACAATATGAAATAAGAATTTGACTTTATTTGCATTAAAATCCATTGTGAGCTACAAATTATTTTTAAAAAGTTTGTAATATCCATTCAAATATGGGGTGCATATAAAATTAGTAAAAGAACGATATTTTGGGTATGAAAAATAAAAAGTAAAAAATTGTCAAGCGACTCAAACTTTGGCTAGCACGGTGGTAGTCATAGCACTATCAATCACTCCACAAGCAGCACATCACAGAAGTATTTTACATTCTATAAAATTTCAGTTGCTTAATATGTGTCAAAAAGACTTGTGTCCAGGTGTAATACCGGTATCTTTGAGTTGTAATTGGCATATAATTATTATGGGTTGATTATTTAAATGCTGGTCCATATACTATTGTATTAAAAACGCAATTGTAACTTTCAAGTCTGCATGATTCACAAATCTTGTCTCTTGGTCTTAACGCCTCTCTACATCTCTAATAAAAAAAATAGACAAGTTCATCATTAAATTGACCCGTGTGGAAAAGCAAAGTAATAGCATTGTTTTTGATAAGCTGATCTGTGGTTACTGAGTGAATAATGACTGGTAATGACATACAAAAGTGTTAGGCCTACACTCCCGTTAATGTCATAGCTCTGTCATGTACCAGATCTCCACAGAATCTGCACCTGTACTTTACGCCAGCACTCTTGCTCAGCCTGTGCAGTTTGCATGGGTCGCCACACAGAGTTTTGCTGCGCTGAGCTTGCATTCAATGTTCTGAGTCTGTTAAATGAATAGATATGTCCAATTCTCTGATCACAAGGAGTCTATGATTAGTGTACAAAAAACGCAAAAGAATTGGCCAGATACGATTTCAGGACTAGGTCAAGTCTGAAATGTTAGAGTTTTGTACACAAATACAATACACGCATTTTAGGCATGCAAACACATTAACAGTATCCTACAAGTATATAACCAAAAAAAGTTTGATGATCAGACGTATACTTTTAGAGATATGGTGGACTCAAAATTGGCTAAGTTATAATTAAGTAAACAAGTTAATTATTTTAAACTAATTACCTTTATCAAAAAATTTAATTACCTAAGCATCAATATGATATAGGATCTGACTCTTTTGTACTAAGCTAAGTATGACTTTTGGAGGCCACAAATTTGTGTACAAAGCAAATGGGATTTTGGGTGGATGGAAAGAATAAGAAGAAAAACAAGCAACAATCTTGATGAAAACAATAGCTGTTCGGACTTCTATGTTGGAACAGCTAATAAACAGCTAATGCTGTGATGGGCATGTATTGTGCAAGCTGAGTGTGCAACTATTGACCAAAAAGCTTGCCCATAGCTGTATTATGTCTTACCTGTTTAAGTGTTATAACAGGTATGCCTGCCTTAGCTGTGTATTCATATGTAAACTGATCCCTCAATGTCAGTCAGGGTTTATGCCTTTGCATTTAATTTATACTAATTGATTAAACCACAAAGTACCTAAAAAGCCATGGAAGAGGACTGGCACTGTTTTTATATATACCAGTAGAACCAAATGACTCAGTAAAATCATTCATTACTACACAAACTTGAAAAGATGGTTATGTCAACGTCTGTAATAAACTGGTTAACGTCATATCTAAGTGACCCCAGAGAGTCAGTGAACACTGGGGGAAAATGTTTAAAGTCTCTGCCAATGAATGTTGGCATAACACAGGGATCGATTTTACGTCCACATGTATCTATTAATTAAAATGTCTCAAAAGAGCTGCATGATTAGTTTTGAAGTGTCCTTTTTCACACTCCATCAACCATAATGTTTGCCAAACTTCAGTGTCCTTATTTCTCTATAAGGGTAAAATGTACAGTTCTTATTATCAATAGATGCACGAAACTAGGCACTCTACTTTTATGTCACTTACGGTTCCATTGGCTACAAAGATAGATTAGATGGCTCTACAAGTTCTGCTTTAGTGGGCTAAATTATATCTAGCCTAACTTTCCATGTGCAGTTGCAAACCACAAACTACTGAATATCATTAAAATCAGAGCTTTGTCAGCAATGTTTCCATCAAGTTAAATGATTTCAATTTCTAACTTATGCTGATCTACGGAGTTAACAAACTTGGTTGCCACATAATTTTGAAAATTTGAAATTTCCCTGAGGTTTTTCCCTGGAAGTTTTTTACTGGGTTTTGCTCATTCTGTACTCATGGAACAGCAACACTGCAATTTGTACATTAATGCACAAATAACATTTACTTTGTATTTTATCACAAAAGGTGTCAATGCAAACATGATGTAATACCTGTAATGTACATTTATTTGCTATATACCTCATACAAATTCTGACAGGTCCATTCACCATCACATGCCAGATGCTATTTTTCCTATTTACCAAGCACACCCAAGTATTCACCCAAAGGGTTAATACGCATACGGTTCTACGATTGCTTAGTAAAGAGTATGAGCAAGTAGACTGTCCCACAGGTCCTACATGCAGCAGTCTACTACGCATGCAGTTTATATACAAAGCAATCGTGTAAATGTCACACGGGTCTAGCAGGCCTGGAATCACACAGAGTCCATGGAGGCCATGGCCTCCGTTGGCCCTGGTTTTGGCTTTGGTGCCCCTTCAAAAGTTTCCCATTGACTTTAAGATTTTACAATGGAAGTGCCCTTTGCAAAATGAAAATGGCCTTGCCCTCTCAAAGATAAAATTCCAGGTCTGAAAACTGCCCTAGCCATTGCAAATTGACAAACTATTTCTTTCAGCTTTGCCTCGGGAACTAGTTTGCCAACTTCCAATATCTTGGAAGCTAATATCGACTGTCCACCCTCATTTCATGTTATATTTATATACTAACATTCTCCCCATCACATCTACTGTCGGATGTTTTCTCATTATTGGACGCAGATGGATACCCAAAGGGTACTCTCATATGACCCACCTAATGTCGCTCATGGCGAAAATGTGAACAGATAGATGGGTAATAATTCTCTGCAAATATGGTTGTGGGGATGTTCAAAACAAATTGTCATTATTACGCATATTCAAACTCATTACACTTCACTGCCATCACTGTTACCTAACTACTTTTAACTTAAGTTTAAGCGAATACTAGATCTGCAGATAGTCTCGCAAAACATTTTTCAAGAGAAGATGCAGATTGATTTCTGGGACAATGGAGATTGCTGATAATGTGACCAAATTTGAAGAGACTAATGAAGACAGGAATATAACACCTGTTGCAAGTCACCGGTAAATACAAACTGATTTTCAACCTTGATAAATACGAAAAACATACTTCCCTTATGTTCTTCAGATGTATGCGCCCAATATCCAGCTAAGTTGCAGACATTCTCATGCTGCCTCCTTCACAAAATGTTCATATGATGCAGCAATTTCTTAAGTTTGTACAATACTTGTCACCCTTCATTCCCAAATTTGCAGATAATATGGGCACTCTTCATGCTCCCATATGCAAGGAAAGTGACTGAAAATGCACAGCAACAAACCCAAAGGTGTTTGTAACACTAGGTCACAACTCTGTGCAGAATGTGTCCCAACATAGTTCAACCCAAGCATGCTGTGGTAGCACAGCTTTGTGCAATCTTTAAAGGGACACCACAATTACAGCGATGATGCCGTGCTTACAGCCCTAAAACTTCACAAGATTATCTACAAATCTGGAGTTAAACTTGTATGAAACGGCCAATACTTTTTCCATAACAATCAAAGACATCAGAACTTCATGTTTAAACTTTTGCCAGTATGGCTCTTTATCAAGAAGGATAAAAATACAACTAGTATTCAACAAATTTGTTATTGTGCTATCTTTTGAACTTAAAGTAAACTGAGCTATAAGGGTAGCTAACTTTAACTTGGACCGCATAAAAAGCAACTTTTTTTCGATTAAAATTGGACAATAACCTGTTTTGTCCACATATTCATGACACTATTTCAAGTAACAGACAAAGTTTAAATGTCCACTTCAATGTTTTTCAGACTCAAACGTTACTAACTCTTCTATTACAGTGCTATGAACAAATGTAGAAGGTACTAACTAAATGTGTTTGTGGCAAAAATAACTTACACTATTGTTTCTATTTTTATGGGGTGCTTTTAACATCAAGCTCATATGTTGGTCTTCTGTTGTATTTCTTTTGCACTAGATACTCTCCATCATGTGTTTGTAAAAACTTTAACGTGGTACAAACTACAAAAATAAACCAAATAAAAAATAGAGGTATTCTAGAGTGTAAAATGATACTTGGGAGTTGGTGATGCCAAGACTTTAGGAGACTCTGATAATCTATCAAAGTTTGATGACTTAAAAGACAGCACGCAGCAAAAATCTCCAGCACTCTTCTGAAGACGATCCGAGAACAATCATCGAAACATTGAGTTGTTAAACGACTGGTTGTTTTCAGAACCACCACAACTCAAAGAGAGAGTTTTATGAACATGATGTCTCCGCAAACCTCACTAGATTCCCACTATGCAAAGTTTAGATTGCATAATCAATTTAATTTCAACTTTTGAGGAGGACATTTTAAGCATGCTCATTAAATACTATACAAAGTACCTTACCAGGCCTTGATGACACATCTTCTGCAGTCTGGTCCTTGTTTTCATGATTGTCTGTATCACCTGACGGACATCTTGGGAACTCATTGGAGTAATCATTATTTGCAGCAATACGAGGAGGTAAGGGAGGGGGTGGTTTGTTCTTGCTAACTGAAGTTGATGAAGAAAATACTTTGGCCTGTTTTAAATTTCGCCAAAATGACTGCCCACCATTCTTACTTTTTTTGGTAGTCGTCATTTGCTGAATTTTTGTTTTATTAAGACGCTGCTCAGCAATTTTAAGTTTAGTATCTCCCTCTCGATCGCCAGCACTCTGCCTGGGAGGTAAAGGTGGAGGGACAACAGAACGTGGATTGCCAGGTTCTTCATATTTTGGACCAGTATTTTCAATTTTTTTCACTACTTTGTCTGTATCAACATGCCTCAAAGGAAGGGGTGGAGGATTCTTATAAGGATAGATATGATTGGTTTGGGATACCTGCCACAAATGCCGTTTTTGAATAAGGGAAAGGGGTGCAGAAAATAACTTATTTTCCAATTGTTCTTGCTGAGTAAATTTTGACTCTTTTGTACATATTTGGTGTGATTGAACCTTTTGTACAATTCCAGGACTTTGGGGTGGTGGTGGAGGAGGCTCTTTGGGTGGCAGCTTTTCTCTGAGTGCAAATCCCCTGTCTGTCAAGGAGGGTGGAGTTAGGATGTGTTAAAAGCCAAAAGTACAGATAAAAAACACAAAGCACCAGACATTGCAAGTCTTTCAAAAATCCATTTGCTACATTGAACTGCATATATGCTTAAAGACAAGATAATTTTGGTGCAATGTATTAAAAGTTACATGCTTTTCTTGCCACACACAGGTAAAAATGTTAACCTGGGTCTTATTCTAATTTGAGGAGGGGGTGGGGCTCCAAGGCATACTGAAATTTTTAGACAGCATTTTCCAGGTTGTATTTTGGGCAAGGAAGGTAGGTCAGCATTCATTTTCTCTTAAAGAGCACAATGCTCTGAAGCCCCTGGTAACACAAACTAACACTTATAGTTACATGCATGTAGGGCAGAGGCAAAAGACAACTATAATCAACAAGATTGCTTAGAGCCCAACACAATTTTTGAGAAGAACAGTCTATGCATTTCCAAAATAATCCTTCAATTTAAAACATTTTATATATGGGAGAAATCATTGATCGCTATAAAATGTTGGAGGCAAACATGGCCATTGAACCTAGGGGCCTCATCATACAAGACACACTTTTACAGGCAACTTCAAGGCAATCACCTAGACTGCATACAAAAGCAACACTTTGGTAGCAGCTTAGCTGTAATATCCCCCAAAATGTAAATATGGAAATTGAGATGGAAAAGTGGCTATTTTTCCTTTATGCAAATTGCCTGGAACTAGTAGCCTGTGTACTGCCTAATGGGGCATTGGCCTATTGAAGAGTTGCAAACTCTGCTGAAACTTAAATTTGGAATAACATACCATGCACTAACACATATGATTTCATGCATATCATGCAAACATTTCCATCCTGCATGACATCCATAAATCTTAGGGCATGATTAACATATTGTCAGTCATTATACAATACGGCAAAATCAAACAAATCATTCTTGAAACAATCTTTCACACACTTTCTTTGTTATGGCTGTTAAGGCCACTGGCATGAGTTCATTCATGCATGTAATAAGAGAATTCTTGGGAATAGGAATAATACATGAGCACTTCCAAATTGCGTGAAATCTTACATATTATTGCAAAGTACCTTCTCTCAAAATTTTATCAAGTAAACGATAAAATGCTTTATACTGGGCACATTGCTCCCTTGTGTTTGCTCCTGGGTCAGCTCTCGTGAGTCACGGTAAGACTGGTTTTCTAGTCTAGGCTTTCCCTTATGGCTTTACACTGTTGTGTGTTGTGTGCGTTAGAGTTCACAGCTTGTGACCTGTGAAGTTATGTATTCTGGACAACCAATGACACCAAGGCTCTTGAAGGTTGTTTTTGCTGGATTAACAAGGTTGGCCAATAAGGATTGGTCTTGAATAGTGTTGCTGAAAGTTTGGCGGGAGCAAAAATTACTGTCACTTACTGTCACTTACTGGACACTTTTCAACCCACCTCCTCCCCCTTTACTATGGTAATACCATGGTTTGAAGTTGAATGCTCTGAGTGGACAAGCATATATCTTCGCTTTCACCTTGATACAGCAGAGCAAATTACATAATATTGTACTGGGCATGTGTGTTTGTTTTAATGGGGTTGCTTGTTGTGAATCCATTCATTGGGTTGGCATATAGCAAGCTTGGGGCCAGCATACGCTCTCATTTTTTCCCACAGGGTTTTGAGTTTACGTATCCGGCTACTGTCCTGATTGGTTCTCACATTCGGCTCGGTGTTTGTTCCTCGTTTGTTTGTTGTTTGTTTAGATAATCTTTTCGTCAAGGGAACTTGATACAATGGTACTCATGAAATACTAGATAAAGAAAGCAAAAGGGACAAGTTTTACAGTTTTAAAACAGTTGAGAGATATATAATCCTGATTTTTTTACATAATTTTGTAGTGTTATTCTAACTTTACATGATGATATTCACAAATTGTGCAATAAATTGTTGCAGTTTTGAGTGGGGATCTAAGATAATGTCGTAAAATACCACAGGTTTGATAGCTTCATTAAAAATATCAGCAGGTTAACTTTTAGCAGGTACAGGTAATATCAATCTTATGTAACAATTGTTTTGGGGATTTCATGAGCAATAGTGCCTTATGGTAATTCCAAGGGCTACTTTAACCTGTACCCTTGTTCCTGCCAGCTTGGAATAATGCAAATGTTTATTACCGTATGTCATAATAAATTACACTATTTACTTTATGAAGTGTTAGAATAATAAATTGCCCTACTGTACCATTGGGGCTACTTATGGGGACAAATTGTAACTTAAAACACTAAGTAATTTAGTCACTTTTTGTAGTGCCCGTAGGTTCCGTTGGGGCTACAGTCTTATCCCCTCAGCCTTCCACTTTGGGGAATCAGTACAAGTGTTAGGTTCAAATTTAAGTTGATACATTTTGTTTGTTCCTGTACAATGGTTTGTTATATGTACTAACAAAGCAAGGTGGGTTTGTGTTGTTCAAATGTGGAGGTCCGATAGATGACCTGTAATTTGGGCCTGGTGTGCTCAGTGTTTGTACACAGTGTTTTATGTGGGTATGGACAAATGAGTCCATATGTAAATGTTGGTAGGGCATGATGCCCTTTGGAATGGATTGGACGTGGTAGTCCATTTGTGTTTTGGTTAGACATAGTAGTCCAAAAGTGTTTTGGGATGATGGTACATGTAGTCCTCAAAATTTGTGTAGTAATGTATTTGTTGATGTGTGTCTGTTTAGCCGGTTTGCCCTGTGTCCTGTATCCGGCTCCTTGCCTACTACTAAATCTCCTTAGGTGAACAATTCATAATTGTGTGCATGGAATAAATCCAGCTTTTAAGCTGTGGAAAAAAAAAGTTGCTTTTGATACGTTGTCAAATATGATGTCCGAGTATAAATTGTGGCAGCATTCCTCACACACCATGTATTCCATACAAAAGCTGTACTTGGCAAACTGACCTAGTTGTTATGTTGTTGGTTCAATGATGATCCTAACTTATTAGACACATAGCATACGTGAATGTGCGCATGCATTAATCTAAAAGCACACCGCCATGTTAATGATAATTTTTGTTGGAGTTTTCTTAATGATGACTTCCTTCCTCCAAGAAGCTCTGAGTTCGGGCAACACAGAACATTCTTGTTAAAAAGGAAGTCAAATTTCACCTTTTTAAACAGACTGAAAATACAGCCTGCCCCAAAATTGCATCTTTTACAGAAAAAGATAATTGTAAAACTATAGTTGGATCTGGTCAAATTCTAGCATGGCTTCACTAAAATGTGCAACTTGACGGATGACCCTTGGCCCATTTGAGGCCTTGCAGTCCAATTGGACACAATCTGCATTTGTGACAAAATAAAACCTGTTAAAATAATGTCTAAGCTAAATCCCACCCCACAGTAGTGTGGGCTGGGTCTACGAACGAATACTTACCTGTA
>CM021529.1:9739872-9751135 GCA_010994315.2 Pisaster ochraceus
GGACCAGTCCCAACTATAGTTGGGACAATTGTCAAGTTGGGACGGAACATGTATATTAATCTGCAAGGCTTCATTGGATTTGTCCAACTTGTGTGAAGTCTTAAACTTTGCCAGTCATCTTTTTGTAATGGCCGGGTTGAATAACATTTTACTCATTTGATAATCTTCAAATGTTTCCGGCAACCAAGTAAAAGGCTTTGCTTTTAACTGAACAGCCTGCTCTAGTCCTTGGACTGCATCATGATCCAAGACCTGGGTACCAAAGCCTGGAAAACCAGTTACCCAACCTCGACCAACATCAGGGATCATATTAATTACCTGCAGGATATCCAGTCAGAACTAACAACCCTCCCACAGCCTGTTAGTGTCTGAACAAAACAAAAATTCCATGACAGTTGCAATCATGGATTGCTACAGCTACCAGAGAAGTTGACACTATTTCAAGCCTACATTGGGCGAGAAAACCCGACATCGCCATTGGAACTGAATCATGGCTAACCAACCAATCCAATTTTCAGAGATATTCCCTCCAAATTTAACTGTATTTTGAAGAGACAGAGGAAACAACAAACGTGGTGGTGGTGGTGTCTTTAACCTTGTTAAGGATTGTTTTCAGCAGCCAATAAGCTTCCCGACCTCTCAGTAGATATTGGGGAAAAACTTTGGTGTCGAAATGCGAGGACATCTTTATGTACTTATTTATTACAGACCTCCAGACTCATACAGACCTGAAACACTAGATTAACATGACAAAAGTTTCCAAAACCAAGTAAAAACACTACTCATCAGTACTTGTTCAACATCCCAGACATGCAATGGAACTCAGAGACTGGTAGATTCTCGTCAAACTGCATTAACTCCGGACAAAATAATTCATATTGCTGATGACTACAATCTCAAACAGAGTAAATTTTCCCAAAAGGAGAGACCCATTGACAGAGAGGAACAGCATCCTTGAATTGCTCTTCACAACACGCCCATCTCTTGTTCGCAAAGTGTACAGCAACTCCAGAATGAGTGATAATGCGACAGTAAACTTCCCATTTTTTGTGTTTTTCATTTTGAAGGGCATTTCAGCTACAATCCTTGCTTATTGTTATATTGTTGTGCCTGTGCCCATTGTTTTCATTTTTTGTAGCGCATGTATTGTATGCAAATAAAAGTCAAATTGAATTGAACATTTTATTGTTGACATATTTACATTTTCCGATTTTTAATATTGCTATTGAAAGAAGATTTGTTGTTTTGATAATTAAATAACAAGCATGGCAAACTCGGTATTGATGAAGTTAGCAAAAGATTGGTGTAAGAAAGATGATATCCCCAAGTGCATTACTCCTTTTTGTCGAGAAAGGGCTAGATGAATCAACAGAGGCCTTGACCCAAGCTCTCGCCAAGACCATGAAACACCTTGTGGGAGTTTCAAGGAAGGAACACCAAGGCACTACACATTTACTTTGTGAGTTTGACCGAGATGTGGCGGAAGTAGTTTTAGAGACTTTCAAAGTCTGTGTAACAGGGAATGATATTCTGTTACGAGTTCACCGATTGATGGATCAGTGATGGTGAAAGACTTGGAGACACATCCAATTAGCGAAAAATTAAGGGACGAAGGTTGCTCCTGCACAGGGTAACAGACACTTAGTCAAGTTCTGTCTTCTTGCAGCATTTCAGGGGGAAGAAAACTTTGACCGTTCTCTGGAGCACTAGCACCACCAAAGGATGAAGACCCATTCGACACTTGGATTGAAGTAGTAACAGGTCAACTGGAGGAAGAACCAGATGATGCTGAACGACGTAGAAGGTTAAGAGAGGCTCTTCGGCCCCCCTGCAGCCAACATCATTAACTGACTTGCGAAGTGAACAGCCCCAGGCCAGTGCAGAAGAATGTTTAGCTGCACTTGAATTGGCTTTTGGTAGCACAAAGTCACCAGAAGATTTGTATTTTAAGTTCCAGTCTATGCATCAAAGACGGGAGGAGACTCCATCCGAGTTTTTAGCTCATCTCCAAGCTGTGCTCCAGAAGTTAGTCCGCAAGGGTGGTGTGCAGAGAGAAAAGATAATTTCTCTGCTTCTGGATCAATTTATAAAAGAGATCCTGTATAACGACATTCTTGTTAACCTGCGACTGAAGGATACTCGTGATAAGCCGCCTCCATATTTGAAGTTGCTGCAAATGGTTAGACGACAGGAGGCAGAGCAGCAGGAGAAGTTGCAGCAGCGAGGGGTAAAACCTGCTGATACCCCTTTGACTTCTGTGACACCTAAAAATGCCAAGTCTCTCAGCCACTTTACCGAGAAGCAGAACGTTAGCAGACGAAGTCGACCAAATTTCTGTTATGGTTGTGGAGATGAGGACTACTTCAGGTCTAGGTGTACGAACAAGCCCAACCTTGAGAAGGTTAACGACAGGCTCATCAAATTCCTACAGGGAAATGACAAGGGGCATCTGATGAGGTCCAATCAGAAGCCCAAACCCAAGCAATTAGGGCCAGATTTATATAACCCCATTCATTTCCAGGCAGGTACAGACATACCAATTTGTTTAGTTGGTAACAACATAGTGGAGAACTGCTACATCCCTTGGCGGTGGTGGACAGATTCCTTATTTGGGCTGGACAGATGTGGACATTGGGTTTGATGCAGAATTTTGTGGTACAAGTCAGTCATCTGCTACTTTGGCGTTGGTGGTACCTGATGGCCGTGACTCTACACATCATCAGCTAATCATAGGAACAAATTCTGGAGCCATTCGGAACTGCTATGAGTTTCTTTGTGGAAGTCGGAGAGAGAGCAAAGGCCAGGATAGCCTGCACATCAGTGCAGCCTGTAGACAAATGTACCATGACCTTGAAGTGTTTAAGAAGGCTGGACGAGAAGGAAGGATTGGACTGGTTAACCGTAGAAGTCACGGACGTAACAATCTTGTCATCCCTGCTACAGGTAAGTCACAGAAAATTGTCTCGGGCACGGTCCGAAAAAGATTAGGAAGAATCCGCACCGATTGCCCAGTGGTGTAGAAACTATATGCTCGCTGGTAAACTTCGGAGCTGGATTTAGAAGAGTCAAGGTTTGCTTACAGAACCAAACAGATCATGAAATTCAACTAGCTAACAAATGTGTCCTTGCTGGAGTGTTTCTACCGGCCTCAGTGAGCAGTGCCAAGTCTGATGAGAGTAGAACACCAGTTTCACTAGTTGCAGACTCTGCTCAGTGTCATACCATGTGTGCTTCACATGGATCACCAGTCCCTCTTAGTCCTAAGATAACCGAGGATGAGTTTAAAGCTTTTCCGTTCATCCGGGGCCCGAAAGATGCTGAGTGGAGAGACCGAATTTTAAAACTTGCATTACCATTTGGAGGTATTCTCTCAACATGAATGGGATCTTGGGTTGACACAGGGAGTCCGACATGAGATAAGGCTTGCAGATGAACAGCCTTTCAGAGAGAGATCACGACGTATCTCACCAGCTGACCTTAGTGATCTCAGGGATCATTTGCAGCATTTGTTAGACATCGGAGTGATAACTGAGTCAAAGAGTCGTTATGCATCCCGATAGTCATCGGGAGAAAGAAAACTGGGATGATGGGACTATGCTTTGACTACCGCACCTTGAACTCCCGCACAGTACCCGATCAAAATGCAGTGCCACTTGTGCAGGAGGCCTTAGATTGTCTACATGGATGCAAATGGTTTTCAGTCATACACAGTAGATCTTAAATCTGGTTATTATCAAATAACCGTGAGACCGGAGGATAAGGAAAAGACAGCTTTCATCTGCCCAACTGGATTCTTTTAGTTTGAATGCATGCCTCAGGGTGTAAAGGGAGTACCAGCTACTTTTCAACGATTAATGGAGCAGTGTATGTCTGGGTTGAATCTAGGTGAAGTACTGGTGTACATGGACGATGTGATCATATATGCTCCCACTTTAGAACTGATGGAGGAACGGTTTGCCAAAGTTTTGCGTCGGCTGTCAGAGTATGGATTGAAATTGCCCCCAAAAAGTGCCAGCTATGTTGTTCATCAGTTAAGTACCTTGGGCATGTTGTGTCAAGTGAAGGTGTACAGACAGATCCAGATAACGTTTAGGCCATTAGGTCATGGCCTACTCCTACAGATATCAAGCAAGTAAGATCATTTCTGGGGTTAGCTGGATATTATCGGCGGTTTATTGACAGTTTTGCGAAGTTGGCAAAACCTCTTCATAAAGGCAACGGCAGAGACAACAAAGTGACTTTTGCATCCCGCTGAACAACTCAATGTGAGGAAGCATTCCAGGCTCTCAAGGACAAGTTATGTTCAGCCCCAGTTCTGGCATTTGCTGATGTGACGCATCCATTTGTGATGCATGTTGACGCCTCTCGTGATGGGCTTGGGGCAGTGTTTTGCCAGGAGTCACAAGGAAAGTTACGTCCGGTTGCCAGTCGAGGATTAACCCCATCAAAGAAAAAACTAACCTGCACATAAACTCAAGTTTTTAGGTCTCAAATGGTTGATCACACACAAGTTCAAAGACTATTTATATTCAGGTCGTGGTACATGTACCAAGGTCTTCACTGACAATAATCCTCTCACTTATGTGCTGTCCTCAGCAAAATTAGGCACCACAGGTCATCGATGGTTGGCAGCCCTCACATCATACGATTTCTCGATACACTACAAGCATGCTCTTAGGGCGTCCTCATGAGAGAACCCTTAGTGAAGCTTCTGGGAAAGATCAGACAGAGAAAATCCACATTCTTCAAGCCAGACTCGAGGGCAATGCAGATGAGCTGTCACCAATACTTGAAAGGGGCACCATGCATGCCATATCTGAAACTCACCAGGGAGACCCTATTTGTCAAGATGCTACAACAGAGTCAGTTGAAGCTGGAAGTTATTCGCTTATTCATTCCTTGGCAATGAGTGCAGAAGCAGTGCCTTTAGACTAAGATAGCCCTGTTCAACCTCCAGATCTTGAGGGCACGTCTATCGACTGGCAAGCTGAGCAAGCTAAAGATGAGAAAATAAGGATGGTGGTTGTTTTTGTTGAGGAAGGCAGAAAGCCACAAGGATGCTCACAGTTCCCAAAGGAGGTTGGATTGATGTTGAATCAGTTTAGTACTAAGCTACGCCTGAGGGAGGGACTTACTCTATCGTCGAGTAGTGGATGCCCAGGAGAAAGAATGCTTTCAGTTGGTTCTACCTAGTTCGTTCAGAGAGAAAGCCATTGTTGGAGTTCACAATGAGCTTGGACATCTTGGAGCTGAACGTGCAGTTCCTTTGGCCCGACGTCAGTTTTATTGGCCGAAAATGGCAACTGTGATAGAGGAATGGGTTTCCAGTTGTGCCAGATGTGTGTCCTACAAAACAACTCAGAAAGTGGCAGCTCCATTGGTGAATATCAGCACTACTTGCCCTCTTGATCTGGTTTGCATTGACTTTCTGAAGTTGGAGCCAGACCGCAGTGGTGCCCAGTAGTTGTCACTGACCATTTCTCACGGTACACCCAGGCATACCAAACTCGTGATAAGTCATCTCGTACTGTAGCTCGTGTACTCTGGGAAAAGTATTTCTTGTACTGTGGACTGCCCAGACGTGTCCATTCTGTCCAGGGTCGTGAGTTCGACAATAAATTGATCAAGGAACTTACTCATCTCCTGGGGATTAGAAAATCAAGAACAACACCGTACCATCCCCAAGGTGATCCTCAGCCCGAACGGTTCAATCGAACCTTGCTGAGCATACTCGGTACTCTTCCTCGAGACAAGAAGGAGAACTGGAGTAAATTTGTTGGTCTGCTCGTACATGCGTACAACTGTACGAGGAATGACAGTACAGGGTTCTCTAGTGTATTACATCATGTTTGGGCGAGAGGCATGAATACCACTTGATGTTTGCTTTGGCACAACCCCGGATGGTGTCACAAACAAAGACCTCTCCAAACACGTCTCTGAGTTGAGACGAAGTCTGGAGAACGCATATCAAATGGCTTCAAAGCAGTCTCCGAAATTGTCAGCATCGAACAAGAAGTGTTTACGACCTCAGAGTGAGAGGGAGTGAATTGAATGAAGATGACAGGGTACTTATTCGAAATGTTGGATTCAAAGGCCCACACAAACTTGCTGACAAGTGGAAGGACACAGTATACTGTGTTGTTAGTCGTCCAAATGATGGGATTCCTGTTTACAGGGGGTGAGACCAGAAACGGGCAAAGGTGTACTCAAAGTGTTGCATCGTAACATGATCCGTCCAATTGGAGTACTAACTGGTGAGAGTCAACCCCCACCAGCTGTTGAAACACCAAAGAGGCCAGTGACAAGACAAATAAAGCACCAACAGATGAACTTGTTAAATCAAGCAACCCCAGACAATGAAACGGTTACAGAAGATCAAGATGATGATGATAATATAATCACTATCTGGCCCGAGTATGAGAAGGATGTTCCGGTTTCAATTACCAATGTGGAGGTTCCTGATGATATTTCCAATTGTAGTGAAAGTTGTGATGAGGTGATTCAGAGAAGTACTGAATCACCTCATCACTGCCACCATTCCCTTGAAGATTGATGCTGAACATTTGTTCCATCGGCATGGGAGACTATCAATGATGACACCATACCCTTAGATGAAACCATGAGCCACACTTCAAGTTTGTCACAGATGGAAACAGATTCCATTGGAAGAGACTAAAAACATGACCAATCACATGGAGATTACGGAGAGACTGAGAAGTTACTGCATGCTTCACAAGACAACGACCAAGAAGGTATTCCGGTTCCCATTGCTGAGATTTCCTGTGAGATTCACACGAATAATGATTCAGTAGAAAGTGGTAGAAGTGAAGTATTCCCATTTACTGAGGAGTCCAAGACTGAAATTCCTGATGCCATCTCGAAGGATGAGACTATTAAGTGCGTACCAGATCTGGGTGAAGACCTTGACATTGGCGCAGAAATTGTTATCAAAACAACTTTGAGCCCTTCTTGTGAGAGTGAAAACGCGACAGATGAAGCAGCAGAGAAAGACACCTCAACCATTGACATACCTGTAAAAACAGACTCCGCTATTGAAGTTATTGTAGAGACATCTGATGAGGTTGATGAATCCAAGTCAGGTAGACAGCGTCAACCACCTAAAAGATTCACCTACGATACGTTTGGGCAACCAACTTATAACAAACTCAGCGTGAATGCACTAAAATATTGGTTTCCAGATTTCGGCAAGCCACTGTTCTTCCCGACTAAGAGTAGCATCGGGACGATGCCACTAGTTTAGAAGGGGGGATGTGTAGCCCCTACCCCAAAGTGATTTAGCGGGCCCTCAATTGGTCACTGTTGATTAGGGCTATGCGCCTGAAGCAGCCATGTTTGATACATGTACTGTCACAATTCATCTATAAACAAGTTGTGTTGTCATTTGTTTACATTGTGTTTTGATTTAATGAACCATTTAAAAGATTGATAAACCCTTCCAGAACATCGGTTTTTACTTATGAGTAATCGTTGGCTCTCAGTTATTTACTGCAGTGTGTGTGTGTGCCCTACCCTACTGGATGACCCAGGATCTTGTGTTTTATAACTGATCCTTAGGAATTCTTCAAGGGAGCTTCACTCATCTTAAGTGCACCTTGGGAGAAACTTCTGGGAAGGAACCTCAACTGTCATGACTGTACCGGTAACCATCGTGGACACAACGCAGTGTCAATATCGCGTGTGCACAAACTGAACATAGAGATCTCTTACTTATTAAGGCCTGATACGATCGTATCCTTTTTTTGGTTAGATATATTGGGTTTAAACTGTTGTTGTGAAATAAACAAGAAGACTTGTTGTAATTAAACAGAGATTTTGTGATCTTGGTGATTTACTGAATGCTGTAATTTATATTACACTTACATAGGTGTACGACTTACATTACTAAGAGTTATTTCAGCCCATTCAAGCTCATCAAAGAACAACGTGTTTTCACAATAATTAACGATTAAGTTACAAATCGGACACCATGGCTAGCTTGCTGATTGCTCCTTGATTGCATATCACAGCAAGGCGTCAGAGATTACCTTGTTATTCAAATCCTAACCGGTAGAGGACCAATTGCTTTGTGCACAGCCCATTTGATTTTTGCATGAGCAACACATGTACACTGTACATGTAATTCCTACGTACGTTTGGTTTTTGATAAAATGCATTGGATGGAAATAAGTGTTATACAATCGTGTTCCTTATAAAATTTATTAGCATGAAAAACACGAATCTTTTACTGTGACGTCATCAGGTGTCAAATTACGGTAATTCAAAGCTTATTCCTTAAATCATATCTCCTGAACCAAATGTCGTAAAGTTGTATTGTTTGTGTTGTTTTGTAGCTTACAACAATTGCAACAATTTATTTTTAGAAATGGCTTCACTTTGACCTTTACTTCCGGTCCAAACAGGAAGCTAAAAACTTTTAAAAAAACATATATCTTGAACCACATGTCCTAAAGTCGTAATATTTGTGTTTATTGTAGCCCATAACACTTGCGACATTTTATGTAAAATCATGACCTTTGACCTTTACTTCCGGTCCAAACAGGAAGCTCAAAACTTTAACAACACATATCTCCTGAACCACATGTCATAAAGTCGTAAGGTTTATGTTAAATTGTAGCTTACAACAATTGCAACACTTTATGTATAATCATGACCTCATTTTGACCTTTACTTCCGGTCCAATCAGGAAGCTTAAAATTTGAACAAATCATATCTCCTGAACCACATGTCACAAAGTCGTAATGTTTGTGTTGTTTTGTAGCTATCAACACTTGAGCCTTTTTAAATTAAAAACGATGACCCCCCTTTGACCTTTACACTTCCGGTCTAAAACAAGATAAGATTTTGTTAAACTATATACACTGTGGCACTCTTGATAACAAGCATTCATTTTGAACAAGATAACATCATATACACAACATACAGAATCAGTCCATATCTTTGGGGAAAAAAACTTTTGAGGTCAACAGAACGGAACAGCTATGTGAATATTAGTTACAATCACTATCTCTAGTTACCATTATTATTACTTACTATTTTTAACATTGTTTTTTTTATATATGTATTGGAAGCTGCCTAAACGCAGCCAACTTGCATTTACTCAATGCTGGTGACAACCAACATCATTACAGGCAGCCAATGATATGCACAAGATTCCCCATGTCATGTGACAGGTGTGACCACAACACAAAACTATTTCCCAGAATTATGGAAAACTACAAGAAACTAATCAAAGTGTCTTACCTGCAAAATGCGTCTTTGACAGGAGCGATGTCTGTAGTACTTGTAAACACCAAAGTTATATACCCTTTTGTCATTGAAGGCGTTGTTTACTTCTGCTATCGTGCGGGCTTCTGTTTCTGCAGATGCCACAATACCAAGCAATCTTGAATAGTGCACAGCATCATCGATAGATATTCTGCCAGTCTGGGGATGGTGTATTGGAAAATAAAAAGTAATTATTGCCTCATACTAAACTTGATAAAATCTTCTAATGTAATCTTTGTTGGTATTTACCTAGCTGGTTGGCCATGTTGATTATTTTGTTTATTTATATATCCAAGTGGATAAACACTTTTATTGTGTGTTTCTTTCCATTTGTTGATAAATATACGAACATTTTTTCTGACAGAAGTAAAAGTATCATACTGTACATTCTTCTAAAATATTTTTGTGTCCCTAAGACTAGCATGAACAGTTTATGAAATCAACATCAGAAAAAAGTAACAGCCCTAATGATTGATGAGTACACCATGTTCTATAAATTGAAAACAAGTATTAGAACTACTTTTGAAATTGGAAACAAAAGGAAAATCCCTGGTCATTTAAAAGACTGAAATGATTGTTACTAGTCAGCTCCACCAGGTGCCTGTAATAAATGCTAGTCTAATAATGTAGTGTAATTATTGAACCAAAGAGAAAACATTAGAATGTGGTAGGAATATGTAAGAAAATGCATGAAAAACATCTAATCAAAAATTGGACACCATACAAATAAATAATTTTGGATTGAACAAAGAAAAATTGACTAAAGTCAGAAGCAGTCAGGAGCCATCCTGTGACTGCCTTGTAGCCAGGGGATCACACCCAAATTATGATACAACCTTGAAAGCAGCAGGAGAGGGATCACCTATAAGGGGATGCAACTTTTTATTTCAAAGTGATATTCAGTATAAACAGTTTCCGGTAACATTTCCAGTGTAAATTATTCTTGAGACCTTGTCTTGCTATTTATTCTACTGCTGTGGAGTAGATTTCGGAACTTGGGAGACTGCTTAGTTCTGAAAAGAACTGTCCTGATTATTAAGTACTAAACCTTAGAAGGTAGGAAATCAGCTCAGACTACTTCTTTCTCTTAGAAGATTTGAGAGAACTCATTGTTAACTTCACTGTTGCAGTGAGTGAGTTATTAATTGGTCTCAAGGGTTCAACTAGTAGCCAGCCTGCTGCAGTCATCATCAGTAAACTGAAGAGTGTTTGAGATGCTGGTCTATTTATAGGGATTCAGAGGTTTCATCGTAGAGTCAGCACAGCTCTGATTGGTTCTTCTGAAAGGAGAACTACATGTATGGCTGGTGGACTCAGAGTTACTGTGTGGGCTGCCCAGTGTATGTGAGTTGGCACTCACATACAATGGAGTGTATCAGTAGACTGTTTGGTATCAAGTGGAGTAGGTGCTAGGATTGTGTGCCAAATACTGTCTTGAGGAATAGTGTTGTGTTTATGGATCTCAACAGCTTCTCTGATGCGACAGGTGTACTAGTGTTTCTCAGGATTTATGATTCGAGCTTGAACCTAATCAATAACATGGTCTAGATAAGCAGAGTGTTTCACAATGGCAGACTTGTCATATACCCTCTGTGGCTAAGGGCTTTGTGTTCTTTATAAGCCTTGTATTGAAGTCTCTACCAGTCTTGGCAATGTATACTTTACCAAATGAACGAAGAATTCGGTAAACTCCTGCTTGACTGCTGGAGTCAAGCTTGTCTTTGTGGGTGTAGAGCTTGGTTTTCAAATTATTTCGGTAGTAGACCTTAATATCCACTTCTCGGATAGCCTTGTCCAAGGCTCTTTACGCAAGCACCCCGCTTTGAATTTACCAGGTAGCTACAATACAGGCACGGTACTGCAGTACTTGATATACATGTACAGTATACTGTGGGGTCGAAGTGTGGTTTTTCAATCTCGTACTAAAAAACGAAGCCGAAACAGAGCCTTGTTCCCACTGTAAAAAGGTCAGATTGTG
>CM021529.1:9836264-9847797 GCA_010994315.2 Pisaster ochraceus
AACGATGTTGTAGTCTGACAAGGGTCTGGTTAAAACAAAATAAGATTTAAGAGCTCCATCTGGCGGCGGGTTAAAACAGTTCAAAATACAGTTTTAATAGAAGCCTTTTGCAGAGTTTTTATAATTGTTTCAACATGGGCTCCACATACTTCACAAAAATGAATATGTTGGTGACCTTGTCTTGACCTTTTAACCTGTCTAAACTGGAAGTTCTATAAAACGCTTTAAAAAACATTATTTAATAGCTATTCATTCTGTTTTCACAATAGCAAACAGCACAGCTCACGATCACTCCAGTCAGCTTTACTTGAATCCGAACACCTCGAATTTGTTATCAAACAAATTCTTATGTCTAGTTTATACCTGTTATTTTTTGATCTGCAACTGCAACAATTTTGGTTCTTGGCAGTTTTATGGATTACCCTGTTTCTACATAATGTTTTCTAAGCGTACTGCTTGGCTATGTTGCAGATTGTTTGCTTCTTTGCAGTAAGAAGTTATCCAGCTGCACTTTTGTTTAACGTAATTTTACTGATTGATATTAGTCATCTGGCGATTTTTTGACGTTTTGGTATTTTGTGTAGGCTAGCCATTTATGGATGAGCTAGCCTAGGTCTAGTTATACAAAGTAAAGTGAAGACAAGCATTTTCTCTCTCCAAAATCAACATATTTGTATGGCTCAGTGACTAGTGCCAGTGGCCAGTGCCAGTGTCAAAGTCCCCAACAGCTCATCATCAGACAAAACATGTTAACATCAAGCAGCTGTTGGAGAAACATATGCACCGGCAGCACTCCTTTTTCTTGGTTGTCCTTATCAGAGCTGGACCGTGATAAACGTATGGACATGGCGGAGTTGGACGTGATGGTGTCCCAGTCCACGATGCCTCGGGGATTTCTCACACCAACATGACCAAGTTTGGAGTGCTACAAACCCAGTTAAATTTTAAAAATTTGCAGTTTGTTTCAAGTCTATAATTATTGAATGTGTTACATATACGTTTATGCAGTTTCATTTTAAGTGCTAATTGTACTACTTGTGAAGTGTGATATAAAACTGTTGTGTTGTTGCATTGGTGCATTTCTCACCTCCACAGTGAAGTGTTGAGGGAGTTGACTCTATACAATATACTCTGTCATTCAAAATTTCTTCCTTTAGGCCTAGTCCTGTGAGGTTTGTTTTGTTCTACATTGTACATGTAAAGTGCGATTGATTTGAATCTTTCATATTCCAGCCAATGACACTATATGCTGGTTGCTTGTTCAATATTTGTTAAATTCTACATAAGCAGAGATTTAAGTTTCAATATATGTACTATACAATGCTATACCACGAAGAACTATGCTAGGCCTATTCTAGGCGCGAATACCCGGGTAAAATTTGAAAAAAAAAAAAAAAAAATCCTATAAAAATTTTCTTTTTTAACTTCCGCCTGTTTAAAAATTAGCCACAAGTGTGAGTGGTGTAGTTTCTTCCCCCAAGCAGCAGGATAGATTTCTTGTTCATCCTATGCCATTCATAATTTTTTCTTTCTGCCAAAATGAATCTGTCATGATATGTTACTTGTAATTATTAAGGTTGCAAGAATAAAATAAGCATTTGAAACCTGACGGGTCAATTTGTCCGGAATATATTTCATGTCGTTCCCGCATTCAAGTGTAAAGACTATGCTAAACTTGAATTTGAAAAATGCCAGATTTTACCCACTATGTTTTTTATGAATATGCATGAAACCAGATAGTGCAGCGTCCAGATCCAAACGCAAGATTTGTGGGGTTAAATTTTTCTTTGATTAAAATTAGAAGATTGATATGGATCAGAAGTGCTAAAAAAGTGTGTCTATTTCTCTGTTATTAGGCACACAGAGGCTTGATTTTCACCCCTCAAAACGCGAAAAAAGTCATAGCTTCCGGGGGCTTTGCCCCTACATTTATTTGCTTTCATTGGTAGTATGCTCCTTATGTAAAGTGTAGAACCTGATTTAAAGGCATAATTATGGAGTGAGCTACTTCCAAAAGTTCAAAGGTCACAAATTTATTATATGGTGTCTCTTATCATTAAAAAATGCAAAAAACTAGGCAGTCCATTAGAATGATTAAGCAGTCTGTAAGTAGTTGGTGACAACGACTGCTTAATTAGCAGTCCAAAAGCAGTCATTTGAAGTCAAAGGCATTTTCATAGGCAGTCGTGAGTAGTTGTTGGATAAATAACCAGTCACCAAAATCCACAACTTTTTCATGTAAGCAGTCGAAAGCTATTTCTAAAGAGTTGCAGACTTGAAGGCATAGGGGCCTATAATATTACTGCACAGATAGTGTCCTGTACATGAAGGCTTAAGTACATCAGGGTCAAGAAGTATAACATTGTTCATTGCAACAACAAAAACAAGAATGGTGTGTTGACAAACACAAATGCCCCGCTAAGATTAATCTCTTTCTTGAGTTACCTACTGTTTGGACAGCATTTTTTTTTAAAGCCATGATGCCCTTGACATTTGATAAGGGGGTTCAAAAACAATAGGCTTCTCAGGGATCCCAAGACCAATCCACAAACTAAGTTTGGAGTTGATATACCAAGTCCTTCTAGAGTTATCGCTCGGACAACACTTCTTTTGTTTTAGCCATAATGACCTTGGCATTTGTTGTAGGGCATCCAAAAACAATAGACTTCTGAGGGATCCCAAGACCAACCCACATACTAAGTTTGGAGTTGATACGCCAAGTCCTTCTTGAGTTATTGCTCGGACAATGATTGCAGACTCACACACACACACCCACACATGTTTGTAAATCCCGCTTACCGAGGACTTCTCTTTGTTCTCCCATTGTTTGGACATAGTTTTTTTTAGCGATGTCCCCATTGGGTTTGTACACGAAAACGAAGCGAGGACGTCCTCGCTCTGTCAAACACCCGGATCCCTTTTGTTAAAGTCCTCGGTTTGAATGGATAGACACGCTCACACGCACACACACATGGAAGGACAAGCCAAACACTATATGCCCCTTCGGCTTCGCCGGCGGGGCATAAAAACATGGTTCACTGTGTTGGCATACTGCAGTTTCAAGTCAGAGTGCCCCAAGAGATACAGATCCTTATCAGCACAAATCATATAAACAACCTGACAAGAATGACCTTAGTATGGCGCTGTTGGGCTGCCTGAATGAACAATGGTTATATTAGTAGTAATGGGCAGCATTTGTATGACTTATAAGTTATGACTGAAGAAGACTAATACATCTGTAATGTTAAGTTGATACTACTTTGAATTTAACAAATGATGAAGGAACAGCTGAGAAATCCTTTTTTGCTTGCACCAACCCCTCTTCTCCCTGATTTACCCTCTTGCTGTTTATCAGTAACTTTCTGTCCAGTGGAGCTTAATTGCTAATTGTCTTAACAACAGCCCATGGAGGCAGCCTCCATGAACAGCCCATGGAGCAAACCTGTCATGTGAATTCCAATTGCCCTGTTCAGCGAGTAAATAACAGTAAAAGTTGTTCACATGTGTGACTGGGTTGGTTAAGCCATGGAGGTAGAAATAGACCATAGAGAAAGGACAAGGTTAAACCATTCTCTATGGTTAAACATGTTGCACATACCCAATCATCTGCAATGTGGGTTTCATCAGTTCTATTTAATTTTGGTGTCAAGTGTTGAGTTGAGCTGAAACTAATTGGCATTGTACCTTAAATTATATTTCATACTTCAAAACAATGCTTTTGTTGACATTTACTTAAGGTCCATCCATGGAGGAAGGAAATAGACATATTTCCAATTCGGTTTGTTTACTTGTCATCCATGCAGTGTGTGATTTGAGATCTATCTGTGACTTATTGCAGGCAGGTGGACTTAGTTAATGTAAAGTACTTGAAACTGTACAACCCAGAGTCAGTGATGACTTTGATCATTTACAAACACCATCCTGTTTTTTCTTTGATGATTACAGTAAACATTATTATTGTAACACAAGCTCTAATTGTGTCTTGATACGCTACAATTTGAGTGCAGTTAATTTAGTGACAAGATTATTTTGTGATACTTTGATTCATGTGGTTGTGTGCCCAGGTTTTGTTTGCACAAGTAGCATCTGTGATGGGCATGTGTGCCCAGATGCCCGTGCATTTGTGATATATTGTGATACATCAATTCCTGTGGGTATGTGTGCCCAGGTTTTACTAGTACATTTAGCATGCAGAAGTGGGTTGGTGGGACAGATTTACGTTAGGCCTACTTTATTTGATTGAATCAGAATTGGCATCGATATTGATTAACAAGATCAACAAAAACAAGCTTGGTTTGTTGTTGTAACATTCAACCATCGGGAGCTGCTTTCTAAGTGGCTGATTAATGGATATAAGCTTTTGGTATCACTTTCTTACAATCACTGCATGCTACAAATACACTGATGTATACAGTTAAAGAGCAGTTCTCGAGGCTCTCAATATTTTAAATGTTACCTTTTTATGGCCGAATAGACATCAATGGTTAATATCTATTTTACACTTAAAACTTGCATTTAGTAATAAAGAATTCAAGTCGAAAATGCACCTCTCTGCGAGGCTTTATCAGCGAAGTGGGATTTGGTGATGCAATGGTTGGTAACACGCTGTTTTTCCAATTGTGACGCAAGAAAACTTGCTAACATGAACTTTGATTTTTAAAAGTGGTACTAATCTCACTGTGATCATGGTTCTTTAATAAAATACCTTTAAACTATCATTTTGGCTCTTGGGCCTTACATGTTGACAAATAAAGATTCAAATCCCCAGAAAACAAGAAAAGTTGTGTTTGGCAAACACACACGCACTGTAAGCCAATTCATTTCATATGACTTGATGTTGACATTTAAACAAAGTCCATTGCACCATACAGTTTTTTGGGAAAGAAATGTTGACCTGGGGAGCGGCAGGATAAGAATCACAAAGATATTGACAAAATAGGGTGACCGCTAACAATAGGGCTAGATAGATAGCTCAGTTGGTAGAGCACCAGCAGGTAATCCGGAGGTTGCAGGTCAGTTTCTCTTGGGTTTATTACTTGAAATTCTAATCCGAATACTTTATTTTTATTTTTTACATATTGGTCAAGGTTGGCCCTGACAATGGGAGTTGGGATGAGGGGGGTAAGTGGTAGCAGAATGTTCAGACGAATCCATTGTTCTTGAAAAACAATTAATTTAATATGTGCTTTATCTGATTTACATGTACTTAAAGACGGAACTTCACACTAGTCTCCAACATATCACATACAAACTTCGATTCAACATTAATGATCATTTCTATCTGGGTTTCATTCAAATTCAGAAAAGTTGATATTTAATGTTCTAATCTTGTGCATTCCACTTTGGAGTAAAAGAAAATCCATTTACAATGGCATACCTTGATTGAATGACTTGTTTGAGTATGCAATTGATCCGTTTTCATAATAGATGATTTCACCTTGAGGACATGTGTAAAGGCTGACATTTGCTTCAGTTACACTGTCCACTTTTTCAGTTAAGCATCTGGGGCTAAAACTTTCTGGGCTGAAAAAGGAAAAGATACAAGCATTTATGACAAGCTCAGTCAATGTGACGGTGTTCACATGTCACTCACTACTAACCTTTGTGTCATCCTCCACCTGTGTAACATAGTTTGCCCTACAATGTACCCCACGAATTGTGGTTTATCAAATACAGTTGGCATTATATGGGTGTTTGCCCTAAATCACTTCAGAGCTCATTTCCCAATTGGTGTTGAAAGTCAAATGAGAGCTTTATCCGACCACATCCAACACGCCTGAATAATTTAGGGTTTATCCAAGAGTTTCCAATTACAAAGTTTCCAACCAGCAAGCTGCGACTGCCAAACAGTGTCCCACGTCAATTAAATTGGTCCTTTTGTATATAGTATGTTTGTGTTAGTTACAATGTTCAGGTTGTAACAACAGTTTGGAAGTCAGCTTTGAACCTGTGTATGACTTAAAATGCAGACATTGCTTCCCTAATTTGTATTTGTTTAAAAAAAAAAGTAATAATAAAATTAAAATAAAATAAAAACGCCAACTACGGCTTAAAATGCATGGCATAACATGTATTTAATACAGGGCACTAATGGGGTTAAGTTCTTAAATAATACAAACTCAGAGTCTATTCATGCAGAAACTTCACATTCACATTAAGCCTCCAGCTAACTGCAAATGTATGTTTCTGATTTGTCAATATCAGTGCCAAACACACCTACATCACAACTCAAAATCCTGTATTGAATCCTGCACAGCGCCTTAACTAGGGTAAATAGTTTAGGGGGCACAAGGGATGCATAATTTGTTTTGCCCTTTTCTTTTCCCTTTCCAGCGTCTTTTTATTATACTTACTAATTTTACAAGATAATCTGGAGTGAGTGTAAAAACTAATACATTGTCCGTGTGTAAATGTAAAATAGTAACAAAATAAAAATAAAATTTTCACATGTAAGTGCATAAAACGTAAAAATTTCCAGTCCCAAAAGTCCAGATTTCAAATAGAGAGGGGGGGGGGGCAGTGCCCCCTTAGTTACGCCACTGATACTGCATAATTGAAGTCACTACAAACATAATGATTTAACTGTAACTTGTTTAATGGTTGTCAAGTCAAGGACTAACTTCAAGTTCAACCTTTTCAAGCATATAATATAACATGGGATACATGGGCCATAATCCACTCATGCTTGTGGGATAACTTATAGTAAGGAGAAAGCTGTCAACTTACGGCAGATTGTCACCATTTGGATAGCATGTGAATGGGCTGCAGCTGAATGCAGAGGGCAAAAGAACACTAGCAGTTGAAAACAAAATCTGCAACACAAAAATAAAACAAAACAAACAGCCTTGTTAAATCAAATGTAATTGTGTAAAATGAAAGGAATGAAAACATAATCAATCTAGGCCTACGACACTTAGGATGATTTTGCAGTGAAAGACAATCTTGGACATCTTAAGAACTGAGTGATCAAAAAGGCTGTTTTAAATTTGTTTATGAAACAAAAAAGTGTTAATTAGAAAGCATTTGATAGAGCGCACACCTCCCCACCCTGAGCAGTATAAAGAAGAAACCAGTGACTTGACGGGTGCAGAATGCTTCAAAGTTACATGGTTGTGTCCTTCTCACGGTCATATAAAAGTTTAAACAAACAGCACCCATATTCATTAGGACCGTACAAGTTTATAAGAAAGATACTAATTGTTGAGACTGAGATATATTTATTAATCGTTGAGATTGAGATAGTAACCCTTTGAGATTAAAGTTTTTAAGGATGTTGAAATTTTGCAGAGTATCTTGAGATGTTTCAGTTGAAACACGGAACCATAAATATCTCCTGAGAGATTTGTGTTTTGTTTTGTTTGATTATTGGGTTTGAAAACGTGAAGAGTATTGTTAATGGTTTCGGTTGAAAATCCTAACCATTATGAATCTTTCTTTTACATGAAATGTCAAAATCAAACATGACATTTGTTTTGTTCATTTCTTTTTGAGTGAGAAGAGGGTCGTATAGACCCAAGCAATTATTAGTTGGAATAAGTAATTTTTGTTCTGGCTTAAGGAAGTTCCTCAGTGATACAGAAAATAATAAAAATTTGTGAATTCATCTTGAAGAAAGGAGTTTAGAGTTAACTTCATCCTAGAAACTAATTTATTGACGTCTTTCCCGATGGCTAGAGGCGGGTTCAAATCCTTAGCAGCGGGTACTGCAACTATTTAGAGATGTTATTATTTGCATTGGGGATAAAGAATTTAATTTGGTTTTACCTGTACACCGATATTAAGCACTGTATGCTCAGTGCTCTTCCGAACTCTGTGAAAAATCCACAGGCAATCAATTGGGTGGGATTTGAACCCACGACCTTTGCATTGCTAGAGCAGATGTCTTACCACTAGACCACCAAGCTAGCTCGATGGCTAGAGGTGGGTTTGCATCCTTAGCAGCGGGTACTGCAACGATTTAGAGATGTTAATATTTGCATCCAGGATAAAGTTTGAGTATTCATTTATTTCATGGGTACATATTATGATACCGATACTTTTAATTTGTCAGTTGGAACTATCCACCATGGTTGTGTGACACTCTTCCCACCCGACTGCTTTTGTTACACCAGTATACCTGTTTATGTTTGTTGTGTTGTCATTTAGCCTTCAAGAAAGACTCTACTAGGGTCAAAATGTCAGGCCACTAACTCATTTTTGCATGCTAACAATACATTGACAAATAACTTTGTCACCCATACCTATGAACATGTAATAAAAACTACATACATGTACATGTACTTAGAGCTTCCCAGGTGCTGCAAAAAGCAAATCAATTGGTAGAAATTCAGCCTCCCGTTTCGTTGTCAAGTTAAGTTTTCTATGACACTTATGAGTGGTCATTTGGGAAATTTAAAAGGGCAACTGACAATTAAAAATAATAAGTAATATGAACTATTGTTTACTTACAATAATAAGGCATGGTTCCATTATCTTCAAAGCCTTTTTTTTCCATTCCTTTGAAGTCTTAGAAATAAAGGCTTGCCTTAGTCTTGCAAGCTTTAAGTTGATGAAAACAAACACTCCTCCAAGCAGACCACCGACAACCCCAAGGACAACCGTAGGAATGAACATGATGATATTAACATCAAGACTGTCCATGACCTGTAAAAGAATCAAATTTGAGTTGGTTACAAAATGCTGTTGATAATGGGCCCTCATGACATGTTTGGGTTCAACTCTTAATCTAACAAAACAATATTACATAGAACCCAAAACTTGCATGAAAGTTTTAAGTTCTATTTAAAGAAAACCACTTGCCTTGAAAATGATGTAATTTTGAGATCGAAAAAGACCAAAATCCCCCTGATATTTGAAGTTGTGAAAAGCTGAGTTGAACAAATCAGTAGTGAATGTAGAAATCATACAGCAGAAGAAGACTTGCCAAGATAGCCTCATACTCCAAAAAGATGACACCTCTTCCATAGCAAACAAAAGGCCACCAACTGGTGCACCAAATGCAGAGGCAACACCAGCAGCTGCACCAGCAGAAATAAAGTTCCTCCTGTAATAATGTAAGAAATTTAATGTTTGATATTTCTGACAATTGAGTGTTAATGAGACATGACAGTTATAAATGTAGTTATAAATGAAATGATGAGCTTATGATTGTCACTGTTAGAATTGAAATCAATGTTGTACTTTTAATAGAACAAGTGACAAAGTTTAGAAGTAAAGGAATGATACATCATTGGTTTTTTTCTTCAAAGATTAGTACATCATATGATAAAACTGATTTTTTTTAAAATCATTTTATACGGTGGTCATGTATATGAGAAAACAGGGATAAATAGTTTCTGCTTCATTCAAACTTATTTATTACTAATTTATTACGCGTGAAAGCATTTTAAACTGCCAGCAACTTCAGCACTTTGATGTGGGGCAAGTTGGTGGCACTGGTCCCATTTGCAGGATATCTGGAAAGAGGGACATGTTTCCCCCAACCTCACAGTGTGGTGTCTGTAGATGTTGAATACCAGCTAATATCTCAGATTTTCGTTGGTGATGCCATAAAGCTAACAACATGGTGACAAGTATCTTGATAAATATTTTTTATAATTTCCTAATTTTGTGCCCTTGAGCAAGGCACTTAACCATAAGTGCTTTGTAAAAAGTTTAGAACATAGTGCATTCTGCTCTACCAGCCAGGCTCCTAGTGAATGATACCCATGCCTACATGTACATCCTTACTGACTGTGAAGGTGGTAGTAGCCCTGTTTCAGCCCCAGGAGTAGGTACGATGTGCCCCTGGTGACACTTGATTTGGGATGCTGACACAAATCAGTTAAGTATAGCCCTGTCTTGAAGTGGCCATCCGGCCTTGTGAAGTTAGGTGATATTTCATGGGGAAAAAAAAAAATGTATATTTAAAAAAAGAAAGAAAGAGAAATTTGACTTGGACATTCACATACCAAAGTCAAACATCAAACAAAGATTACAAATTGTAGATGAAGGTGCTACAGTAGAATTTCTGATGTTAAAAGAGACATTTTGAAGTTGTGACAAGACAGTCAACAGTGTCAAAAAATGCAATGCCGAGGAGTGTAGCAAAAACAGCTTTCCAAAGCACAGAGATTAACAGTTTTGACTGTTAATAGTGCAATATCTGTAAAACTGTGCATGGCACAATAAGCAGGCTGAAGGTCTCATTTAGGTATTTTGACCACTAAGGTTCGTTGGAAACTGATCTGTAGTTTCTTAATGGATTTACATTAGAATTTCTTTAGTATGGCTGTGATGATGGCTTGTATAGGAACATTATAGAGATAGATTAACAATAAAACTCAGTATTGGAACAATGATGCTGGTGCACTTCTTCTCCACTTTCTTGAGTACGTCAGCTTCTGTCCAAAAGTGTTGGAAAAGAAACCCCTTAATCTTGACATCTCTAAAGCTACTAAGCCCTGCTATCATCCTTAAGTGATGTGCTCTTGACCTAGCCTCACCCAACCGGCCTGTCAGCCTGCTATCAATCATCTCCAAAGTCATGGAGTAAACTATCAATGACTGTTTGTGGACGAGCAGTTTTGGCTTCCGTGAGCATTACTCCACTACCCATCCACTAGTGATATTCAAGAGTGTGCTGATGAATTAAACCATCGCAACAAACATGAAACCAGTATTGACCAGGTTGACATCTCTCAAGAATTCACTGCTATCTGGCACAAAGGCCTTCTTTGGAAGCTGGAAAAAGCTGGCAAGTTATTGACTTGGATTAGCAGCTACCTGTCAAACAGATCACAACAAGCGGTCATTGAAGGGGGAAAATCTGGCTTTTCTGTGGTCCAAGCTGTAGTGCCACAAGGATCTTAGGCCCAACTCTGTTTCTCACTTTTCATCAAAGACATCATAAAGGAGGTGCAGCTGTGTCAGGTCCTGATGTACGCTGATGACACAACATTTTTCCAGTTAATTCCATCATCTGAGGATAGAGCACAAAAAGCAGCAGAAATGAAAGAAGATCTGGATCGGGTGGCCTTGTTGGCCCAACTTTGGCAAATCTCCTTTAGTGCACACAAAACAAAATCTATGGTTGTCTCTATATATTCTTCCTTGATGCACTGCAGATGAAATGTCACAGAATGTTCCCTGACATCCCTGGAGCTTCTGCAACTCTGAGCCTCTGTCGTGATGATGCTGGATTATATTGTCATCATATTGTCCCGTCCTTGCCAGCAGCACCACCCTCAAACAAGGCTTCCATCAACCCACAAGATACGAGATCGACCCATAGCTCAGTACATTATCATCCCTTGACAATCAGACAGGTAGCATCCAGAACTGCAAGTCATCAGCGATACTTCACTTGACTTTGGAATTCTCTCCCTGAGACTATCGTGGGGATCAGGAGTACGGAGAAATTCAGACCATCTTTGACCAGACATTTTTTTCAGTTGGGCGTGAGATTCATCTTGAGTCTTCACCAACTCTCTTTTGAATATGTGAAACCCCCTTCCAGTATGCTAATGTATCAATTTTCTTGTAGGAAGTTACA
>CM021529.1:9849263-9873719 GCA_010994315.2 Pisaster ochraceus
TTAAAGCATTGTTTCTATGTTAAGAAGATTAAGCACCCGAATTGTTTTAAATTTTATTGCCACAGAGCCCAACCCCTGAACCTAGACATGTGTGTTAACCTAACACCGTGAGACACCGGTTACATATTCATTACAAACATTTTTTTTAAATAATAAAAAAAAATCACAAATCACTGCCTATTCTGTTCGTTTTCTTATTGAACCTTTTGAGAGTAAGTAAAAAATTAATAATATCCATCAATTCAAAACTCCTCTGGAAATCTGTGTTAAACAAACAGACTTTATTGCTTTGACTTTTGAACATTAAATGTATGTGAACTACAATGGAACTAACAGTTTATAATATGCTCAGTGGCGTAACAAGGGGAGGAGGGCATGTGCCCCCTCAATTGATGTCTGAAATTTGAGGAAATGTTTAACCTTGAATTGATGTAAACTAACAACTGATTATGTCATGAGGGCCTCGTTCTCGGCTGAGTTGTCGAGTATGGAGGACGTGATGTCCCTGGAGAATGAGAACGATGGACCGAGGGTCAAGCAGCATCGCATTGGCGCCCCGGCACCGAGTCAATATCCAACTCAAAAAAAGAAGACGCTAATGTAGTGCGCATGTCACCACAGGGCGCTATTGTGTGTAAAACTCTCACTTGCAAGTTGCAAGTTACCCACAGTCAACTAATTTCCTTGAATTGATTGAGGTTGGTGTCAGCAGAAGTTTGACCCACATTCATTATTTATTAAGACCTTTTGAATTGAGAAGGCTTTTTGGTCTTGACAAAATTGTTAGATTTTTCATTATTTTATTCAACATTGATGTGTGAAATGGACAAAAATTAGTGGATGCTGGAGAGATTTTTACATATCAAATTATTTTTTTTTCTTCTTGTAAATAGGTATTTCTGGTGTCATTTGTCTGCAATTATTAAAGTTTGCGTTGAGGTCTTTCATTCGTGGCTGCCTCAAGGGGTTAGCTGTGACACTCAACAGAATATATTCTTAATAGAAATTAACTATGAAGAATGATTGAAAAGATCACGACAAATGTAACAGAGCCATCCTTAAATGTGTCTGATCTAATTCCCGATCTGTTTTCTGATGCTAAGAGAAAACATGAAAAATTATTTGTCATGTTTTGGTAAACTTTGTAGTTCTTTACCCTAGATGAAGAGTTGGATGATAGCAAAAGAGACACTCAGTAACTAAAACAAATTGCAAACATTGTTATGAGAAAGCTGTGTGGTTTGCTGGTAATGTCCCTCCCCACAGTAGTGTGGGAGGGGTCTATGAGTGATACTTGATATTTTCACTTTATTGCCATTAATATAACTTACCTGTCTTCAGGATTGCGAAATCTCTGAAAGAAAGGAATGTCAAAGTTCATCGTGTCTGATTTAAATTGGCTCATCCCGGCACCAATAAGGGACCTGAAAATAATTAAAAACTAACAAAAATTAATTACATACAAAGTGCATGGAAATCTATTTAAAAGGTAAAATATATATGCATGCAAAAGTGGCGGTAAGTTTTCGAAGTATTTATTTTCAACATATTATCTCATAATTACACCTTGTTATCTGATTGAAGGTGCTGTACTCGTCTGAGATCCACCTCCCTGGCACTGTACAACAGCGAGTTGGCATAGTCAATGCATGAAAGTACCAATGATCTGACAGCGTTATGACATGCGTCCTTAGTAAGGAGCCGGTTTACATGCCACAGAGTGCGTTTTGTTTTGATTAAGCTGCAGCCTGTTTTGCACCATCCAAGTATTAATCTTAGAAATACATGTGGACGTATTGCAAAGAGCATAGTTGGAATCACCTGCAACTTAGGGATCAAATTTAGTATAGAACTGAGGGTCTTCAGCATAAACATGAAAAACTGACAAAGTGCCATCTGATAATATCACTAACTACATGTAGATGGGTATACACAGTAAAGTGTTGCGGTCCAATGACGGAGCCCTGGGTGCAGAGAATCTGAGAGCATGCTCGACAGATTTAACAATCCTAATGGCACTCTGGTTTCACTGAGGTAGGACCTAAACCTAGCCCTAGACAGGACTCTTCTTCTGTGCTGTACACATTTACAGAGTCTTAGATATGAAGGTCCATTTCTAGGGAGGAAAATTTGAACTGATCACAGAGATTATTGTTGTTAACATGAAGCGGCCTTTTCGATAACTTTGCCAAGGAATTTGATGTAGGAAATGGGACAGTAACTCTGAAGAACATTAGAATAAAGTGTGTGCTTCTTTAAAATGGGGGTAATGATGGACAGTTCTAAGGTTTCAGGGTAAGCACCAGATGAAAGAAAAGGGTTTCAAGTTATGATTGGTAAAAGTCTGGGCAAACAACTCTTGATAGTCCACATCGGTAGTGTGTTTAGAGAACAAGACTTGTTAGGAAATTGCCTTCTAAGTTTATCAATATCTGACATGGCATCTGAGGACACTGAAATTTCAAAGACAGCCGCAGTTCTAATTTGCTCAACTTTGCCAATGAAGAAAGAGAAAAAGCTATTAATAAGTTCGATATCAGAATAACAGACTGGCAGTTTCTTGGTACAGTTGTTCAAAAGACCATTTATTGTGGTGTATATGTCCTTGGACTCAGCACTAGAGAATTTGTCAGAGCAGTATGCATCCTTGGGTCAGCAACCACCGTCAGTACACAATTCTTTTGTTGAAGATATGAGTCATGGTCACTTACACTCCAGTCGTCAATGGGATCACCTTTCTTTGAGGATAGTGTAATTATATCAAGAACCTTGACTTGACTATACAAACTATGGTGGTCACAGGGCACACCTCATCAAGCAAGGATTTAGTGATGGAAAGGCCTGGAATTTTGTCATTTTAGGGCAGGGCAGAAGGCGGAAATTTTGAAGGGCACCAAGGCCAAAGGAAAAGGCACCAAGGCCAAATTGAAAAAGATAAAAGGGCACAGAGGCATCGTTTTTGCTGAAAATACAAAACAATTGTCCATTTCACTGAAAAAGAACTTTTGAAAGATAAAAAACAATTGTTTACACAACCGCGCACGATACTCAATTTGAGCAATCACTCTGCAAAAAAAGACAACCAAGAAAAAACAAATCTTACATGTATCATACATGTTGTACAAGTAGACACCTGACATACTGGGCTATTTTTAGCTCCCAAGTATGTATTTTTAAAAATGGGCCCAGAGACCTTGTCCAATTTTGTGTTTATAATAATAATAATAATAATAATAATAATAATAATAGCGGATACTTATATAGCGCACGTTCCGTCTTTCGACGCTCGCCATCAAAGAATATTAAAAGGTGAACCAAAATTACCATCATTTATAACTTCAGTGTTAAAATCAGTTTCACATTTTCAAACAATGTTGAATTTGAATTCTTCTTTTTTAACTCTCAGTATTGGTGAAAACATGAACAATGGATTTTTCCCCAAATAATTTGAAACAAATGCTTTTGCTTCTCACTCATTGTTTATTATCAAAATATTATAAATAATAAAGATCAATCTCCCATTTGGCACAGGAAACAGATATGCCAAACCACAGGTTGGTGAAGTTTTCGAACAATTTCAGCGAGAGGAATTTTGTCAACTTGTTTTTGAAACATACTCCATTTCCACCCATTCGTATGCCTTTAAAATAAAAAGTTTTGTTAGAACTTGGCCTTGATTGCGAGGGATGGTATCAATTTTTTGGGATTTAAATTTTATTTTAAGTTGATGCAGCGATGTTTCCAATTCCATGTTTGCAGATAAATTCTCACAGCATGTCTGCTGGGCATCCCACAAGTAAAGCATGAGAAAAACAAAGGAGTGCCCTGGTCGTTGGACCATTAACATTCCTTTAATCTTTCTCAGCTCCCTGGGGAGTATACAGACTGGGTTGCCATGAAACTCTAAAGGCTTTTTCAAACACAATATCAAACCTCTACACTTGCAGGTACCCATTTGTATAAATATGCAGGTTGAAGTCTCCCAGTAACACCCACTGCCAAGAAAGAATTGAAAGTTCATCAAGGAATTTCTCAAACTCCATCAGGAAGTCTGAAGTCTTAAAAGCCATTAGCATGGAATAGTGGAGGGCAAATAGATGACAACAATTTGATTTGAGTTTTGCCTGTTTGTAACACACAGTTGTGTTCAATGTTCAATGTCTCATAGCCAGAGGGAGTAATGAGCAAGATATGTGACTTCTTAAAGAAGAACACCAATGCAGCCATCAGGATTGAAATTTTTGCGAGAATTATTAAGAAAAACTTAACCAGATTACATTGCCAGAACCAGATTAATTTACCTTAACCTTACATTCCCTTAACCAGATTACATTCCCTATCTACGACTGTGTCATTTTCTGCAAGCCAGGTTTCAGTTAAGAACATGATATCCACATCATTCTCTAAGATACAGTAAACAAGTATCTCAGACTTGTTATGCAGTGAGTTGACATTCAAGGTGGTGTGAACACCCAGGTTAGCATGAGGCTTAGCCCTCATCAAACAGGACTCGTACATGTAGCTCAAAACTTTTGCAGGACCAGAAAATTGTTCACAAGACCAGTATCAAAATGTGACAGAGTGTCACAATTATTTGCACTTGTGGGTACAAATTTCAGAAATACTCAACAAAATTAAAGGATACTTATCAAGACTCAAAGTCAACATTTGAAGTTCAACATAATTTTTAGAAATAAAGATGGGGTATTATTATTCAATCATACAATACCGCCGGACTTGTCTGGTCAAAAGTTTACTTGCCCAATGCTAAAAACACTGGCCTCGGGCCTGCGGTCCAGTGTTAATTTCGAGCCCAGTCAAAGGTTTGAGGTTGAGGGAATTTTTTTCCTGTGTGTTGTTTAATGTCAATACTGGTATTGGGGAGGTATGATATGTGCAGCTGAACCAACAATATACCTTGAGTTGGACAATAGTGTATGCCTTCCTGTAGCCCCTCACTTTGGTAACCCATGCTCTATAGATCTAATCAAGACTTGTTGACCAGTAGAAAACCAATATAGTATGGAAACAGAGAAATTATTAGGAGAGCAAAATTCAAAGCTACCACATGGCGCTGCACCATTACAGATTGAGACATGAAAGTAGGCACCCTTCATGCCCAGGGATGCTTCCCATGCCAGGACCAACAGGGAATCCAACACTCTGTGGAGTGACTCCATCCTGAATCTCTTAGGCTTTAAGAAATTGTTAAAGAAGTACTTGAACCAGAACAAAGAAAAAGTAATATTTGCTGAAATTCATTTACATGGAAGCTCTCCCAAGAAGAGAAGGGAAGAACCACCGGTTTGAGCCGCTTGCGTCTGGCAGTGGTAGCACCCGACAATGAAGCTGATGACGACAAGAGCGAAACAGAGATTGACTAGCATGGTTAGCAGTCCCGTCTTTTCAGTTATTGAGTTACTAAGCAAATGGAATCACTTCATGATTGTTTGATGTTGTTCTTTGGTACATGTATGGGCATTCTGTTACACATTGACATACTGCCTGCAGAGGATTAATTTATCTGTATTTAGTAAGTTTTCGTAAGTTATGCTGATGTAAATAGATTCATGCATTGCGGTACAATATAGTCTGTTTCAACTCACAAGCCTTGTCTGCTGATTTTCGGGGGGGGGGGGGGTCTAGCTCCCATTCTTAATGTTAGTGCAAGTATTATGTATAAGCTCCCCTTTTCATTGCATCTGATACTGAAATACTCACAGGACACACATATGATATGAAGTCTAGGCATTCATAACACATGACCCTTATAAATAGTTACACATATCAGTGAAATTACCCTTTTAATTAATTTTTTATCAAAAAGGGGTGAGAGAATCTAAGACCCCAGATTCTATAGTTTATGTTTAATGTTCACGTCAAATATAGACTGTAGACCCCACCCAGACTTCTCTGGAGGGGACTCTACTTCGCTCATATATTACCTGTAGAGCGAATTACTACATTTGCATAGAATCGCACCGAATGATGGTGGAGGGTCTACGACATGCAGCAATTAATAGAGGGGCACACCAACGGGAAACCCCAGGGACCTGGAGCAACCCCCATGGGCGCTGTCATGGCCCTAATCAAGCGCAACGCGGACCCCGCCAAGGGTGCGCGCGCCGCACTGAGATAAAAAATGCCGGAGCGCCGAAGCAAACAGGGGAAAAAAGAACATGTCAATGTTAATCAGTATATCATCACAATGTATACACCGCAACATATAATCTATTTGCCAAAGCAAAACAAAAGGGGGAGACTTACCTATTGACGGGAAGATCCCGGCTGGGGTGGGTCATGCCACTGGAGCACATCCCGTAAGTACCAGTCAGTAAAAGTATTCGGCTTCTTCCAACAGGCAGCTTGCGTGAAAAAAAGCCCATGATGTGGCAGCGGCCGAACCTTGTGGGCTCGAATAGGTGCATCTGGCGAGACGTTAACGTTATCCCGCAACGCCGGCCCATGAGGCGGGGTTGAGGTAATAAATAGGTGGGAACTAGCCACACGGAGCGTGTTCGTATGGTTGATATACCATTCAAGGGCCCGGACCGAGCTTCAGAAATGATCCTCCGGGACAGATGACTGTGACTTAATGTCTGGGACAAAGATGTCCGGAGGAACAAACTACTTGGACCGGTTCTTCACTAGGAACCCGGTCCAAGGAATGAGGCGAACCTGATGTGGCCCACCTCGGTTGACAAAGCATGGAGTTTGCTACGTCGGCACGACGTGGCGACTGCCAGCTTGATCGACAGGTGGAGCAAAGTCGAGCTGCCCATCAGCTCATAGAGAGGCTCCGCTAGCATTGAGAGTACGCTAGGGAGGTACCAAGCTGGAACCAGCCGACGCGTGGGGGGTCGAGAGACAAACATGCCCTTCAGGAGCTGGCTGAGGGCCGGGTTGTCCGACACGGAGGTGCCATCAGAGAATCCTCTATGGACCGCTCCAATTGCCGACCGGTATTTTTTTACAGTGCTGATCGAGAGCTCACCCTTGAACAGGGACACAAGGAAGTCGGCAACGTCCCCTAGAGATGAATCGAGGGGATGAACAGACCACCGTCTGCACCATCTAAAAATTGTGTGACAACACATAGCACGTCAGGTGGCAATCTTGAAGAAACCCAACCCCAATTGGAGGAGGACATCCACCTGCCGGGCAGGACCGCGGGGCGTCGGACCAGCAGCCTGGTCAGCCGCGTAAACACAGTTGACGGGGCCAAAATGGGGCGATGAGGAGGACTTTGCAGTCATCCTCCTCCAGCTTTGTGAGGCGGGACCAGCGAGAACGGGGGAAAAGCGTACGCTAATAGCCCGTCCCACCGGAACAACAGGGCATCCATCAGCCAAGCGTTGGGGTCGTGACCCTCGCCCAATAGGTGGGGAGCTGGTGGTTGGTTAGCGAGGCGAACAGGCCCATGTGTAGCCGATCGATCAGTCGGAAGACCGACTGAACGAATTTCTGCCGGATGGTCCACTTCGTGGGGCGGATCCATCCACTGGATAGGGCGTTCGTCTCCATGTGTCGTTGCCAAGAAGGTGCACCGCCGAGAGGTCGACCTTGTTGCGCATGCACCAGTGGAAGAGCTCCCACATGTGTGTGCAAAGCCGGGGGAATGAGTGCCCCCCTGTAAGAGACCACCGTGGTCGTCCTATTACCAGAAACTGATCCAAGGCATTGGCAACGGCCAACAACTCGAGGACGTTAATATGGGACGAGCGATGCTCGGGGCCTCACAGCCTGCCACCTGGCAGGGGTTGAGGGTGGCCCCCCCATCCGGAAAGGGATGCATCTGTCGTGATCGTCAGGGATGGGCAGGTGAGTAACCAGCCAGGCCGTGACTGGAACGTGAGCAGGAGCATCTGGATTGGTCACATTCGCAGCCTGCAATAGTTGACTACACCCACCAGACTGGCCATCAGGCCCAACAGCCTGAGCCAGGCACGTGCCGGGGCCGTCTCGGCTGGTAGAAAGAGAGAAGCGCACTGCTGAACATTCCACAGGCGTTCCTCTGTAGGGCGTGCCAGCCTCAATCGGAGATCGAAGGCCGCGCAGAGGAAGGTTGGGCACTGAGTCATCAGCGGGTGCGACTTCTTGGGATTGATCAAAATTCCAAGGTCGGTCGCCAGGCACCAAGTGTTTTGAAGCGCCACCCCCGCTGAGTGCCGCGACTGGCCGACCACGAGCTAGTTGTGGAGGTACATGAAGACCGAGATCCCTTGCTTTGGCAGCGTAGCCCCAACCGCTCGAACCACCCGAGTGAATACCCGAGGGGAGGTCGAGAGGTCGAAGGGGAGCACTGTGAATTCGTAGCGTGTCCCGTCGTATTGGAACTGCAGAAACTCCCAGTGCTCCTGGCTGAGGAGGACATGCAGGTACGCTTCCTTCAGATCAAGGCTGGCCGCCCATGCTCCAGGTTGAAGGGATTTGAGAATGGTCTTGAGTGTCTCCATCCGGAAGCGTCTGGGGCGGATGAATCTGTTCAAAGACATGAGGTTGAGTATCGGGCGCCACACGCTGGCGCCCTTCTTAGGGAACAAGAAGAACGTTGACATGAATCACGACTGCACCCGCTGAGCGGGAAGAACCCTCACTGCGCCCTTTTTGAAGAGGGAGGAGATCTCCCCCTCGAAGGACGCGTGTTGAGCCGGATCGGTCGAGATCGGCGTAGGCCAAACCAACATGTCCAACGGAGGGATGCTCGTGAACTCGAGCAAATAGCCACAATCTATAGTCTCGAGCACCCACCGGTCGGAGGTAACGTGAATCCAGGACCCGATGAAGGGGGCAGGCGCGCGGAAATCACTGCCGGCCTGCTGTCGTTGCTGGCCGGAGAATGATTAGGGCTGGGAAAACTCCCTCTGTTTGCCTTCACCGGTCTACACTGGGGAATAGTAAACGACGTCTTCTTAGGCTGAGAAGAGGGCTTTGCGGTTGAAGGCTTCCTGAGATTAATTTTCTCTGTCATTTTCAACCATTTTCTACAAAGAGATCCATGCCGGCGAGTGGGAGATCCTAAAAACATTTGGGCGCTGCAGGAGAGGGCAGAAACAAAGTATCCAGCACATTCCCACGGCGGGCCGAGGTCATCAGAGAGGAGATGCATGCAAACTGGTCGAGGACCACACGCAACCCCTGATCCAGGCAATGGAAAGCGGCTTGCAGCATGTCGGCTGGGACTGCTCCGTCATCATCCAACCCCGAGACCAAGTACTCCGAAAGGAGTAGAAGGAAAGAGGTGGGGCGCATACCGAAGAGGGAGGCAGTGTTGGATTTTCGCAACATCTCCTCGAACTTCTCCCGGACTTTGTCCGAGAAGATGCGCTTTTTTGTTGTGGCGCCCGCATCGGGGGCAAGCTTGTCTTTTGCACCATCGGGGAAAGTAGGTATGTCGAAAATATTTTTATAATCCGCTGGCGGGAAATGGTAGTAATCCTTGGTTCGGCGGGTGACGGCGGACCACTTATCTGGTCCAGTGGGAGAACGTGAACAATTTTCTCCGAGCTTACCGCCGGCCCATTAAGCCGCTTGAACAATCTATGTTCAGGTTTTGGCGCTGACTCCACAAGGGGCAGTTGGAGTACCAACACGTCACGCTAAACCAGACGCAGCTCCGTTTCCCCGATGGAAAGGCGCTGCATCTGTACGAACTCCTCATCCTCCTCGTCCGAAGAGGTGGGTCGAGTTGACCCCGGTGATCGTGAGCTGGCTGGGCTGTATCCTCAGGCACAAGAGACATCGAAGGATGCAGGCTGAGGACCATTGGGGACGGGGGCGCGCGGCTGACCGTGTGCGGTGCCTACCTTTGTACTTAACCAACCAACCGTGACCGATAACGGAAGGTTGAGCAGCATACCCAAGTGGTGCCACTGGGCCGTCCACCGCGACCATCTGCCGGGGGCAGAGAGGGCCAATAGTGAGGCCAAGATGGTCTGAAAGGCCTGTAAAAACTCGGTTCAGGAAACACTGTCACCGTGGTGATGCTTTCCCAGGCGGCCCGAAGAGCTGCTCGAGCAGGGCGAGGAGGAAGAACGGCGAAAACGCCGGCCAGACTTCCCTTTCTTATGTCTCGAGCGACCCCGGGAGGACTCCGATAAAAAAACAGACGACTCCTGGGGGACCAGGACCCCCAAACATCTAGCAAAACCCGATGGGGTGGTTGGCCCTTCAGAGCAGGGGTAGGCCAGCAGTCCGTCCCCCCCAGACAGACTGCTCCAACCCCCTCAATCCCTGCCTGGGCGACAGCGCCTCGAGCCCCGAGGGGCGGAGATCGGCTGTAGAGCCCGGGGGCCTGTACGCCTGCCCACCCCGTGGCTCTGTGGCGTACATTAAGTGAGCTGGGGGGGGGGCCTGCCGAGCTGCGTGGGCTCGTCACATCAGACGCCCCGAGCTTGGGGGTGGGGTAGGTAAAGCGTGCGGGTCGGTGACAGTGGACCCTGGCTTCTTATTACCGCGCCTCTTCTTGGGCTTGGTCCAGGCAGCGGAGTCCGCCTTGCGAATCTTGCCGGAATTATCCTTGCGTTTGGCTGTCCCACTGTCAATGACCGGGGGGGAGACCTGACCTGGTACTCCGGTGGGGCTGACAGTGCTCGCAGTTGACTGTGTCTGTGAGCGCTGGCTGGAGGAAGAATTGGGTAACGTCGCATCAACCCTCGAGGTCACCGGCTGTCCCGAAGGGGTACAAATTCCCTCCGATACGACAGCGGGAGCTCTCGCCAAACGTTTCATTTCTATCAATTACTCAACAAAAAACTCCACAGAACACTCTACAATCTCGTATTTTATTTTATTAAACTCTCTTGCGAAAACACAGGTAAGTTAATTGTAAAAATGGAGAGCCCAATATAAACAGGTCTTACCGCTACCACCGCTAAGAGACAAGAGGATTTCACGGGGCATGCATGTGCGGGCTCTATGGGGTGGCCTCTGGAGGGCGCTATCGGCAAACTCTTATACCTGCCGGTCTAGGAAGTATGCAAATGTAGTAATTCGCTAAGCAAAGCAGACGCCAAAATTTTTGCATAATACTTGTATAAAATTTGGGTTTCAAATCAGAACAGTTTGTTATAAGGGACAGGGGAAATGTTCTGTTTGTTTAGAAAGTAAGAACAAAAAAGCAGTCAGGTTTACTTGTGTTGTGTAATTCACGGAAAAGAACCCAGTGCACTTATTGTAAAGAGAAGGGGTCTGCCCCGGTGTTCCTGGTTTGATTGGCTGCATATTGCGCCACAGCACCTTGTAAACCATTACACGGTGCTATGTAAAGGAATACTTGTCCAGTTGAAAAATCCCGAGAAACATTTAAATTGAACTAAAAAACTATATTATTACTAGTTTACAACACAGATGCAAAACAACCAATTGTCAATGATCTAAAATGTGCGTAAAGAATAAAAATTTGACTGGAGCGGGACTTGAACCAACAACCTCTGGATTAACGCACCAGCACTCTACCGACTGAGCTATCCAGCCCTATGTTGGCGGTCTCCCTATTAGTCATTATCGTTGTTCGGGGTGCCAGTCAGAAGCCATTCAACCGTTAACTACCGTGCAGCCAGGGATCACACCCAAGTTTTCAATACAACCTGGGAAGCGGCGCAGCCACGGGATCACCTTAAGGGGATGCGACTTTCAATATTAAATATCAAGTAATAAACAACAAAGAAAACTGACTGGGTAAGTTTGTAATAATTTGGGTCTTACCGGCGTTCTACCAACTGAGCTATCCAGCCCTATGTTTGCAGTCTCCCTATAAATTTTCCAAATTCATTGATTCCATTTGTTTGATTCTCAATGGTTTGTCTTCCTAATGTCAATCTACAAATGTAAACACCAGTCTGAGAGAACTTGCTCTACGTGAGCTAATGATAAATTTCTTCTTTGTATTGATAGTTTTTTATATATATATACAATCATATAACTTGATCTGCACATCAAAATGATGGATCTGGAATCAAATAGTCGACCAAATCAAAAATCCCCTCACCAAATTGAGGTGTACACCCCATTATTTGGTGCAGTTTTGGTGCGCATTTGGTGTATACCTATCGAGCACCACCTTTATGCAAATGAAGTGACAACACCAAACATACACCACAACAAATCTTAACCATAATGGTATATACACCAAAAGTACACCACACAAAGTTATTGTCTAAGCATGGCACCAAATATTTACCAGGTAAACTTAAGTTTTGGATTTTGTACATGATGACCTTTGAGGTTCTAGGAGAGGATAGCCAAACGAACTGCATAGTTTTCTAGGAGTACATAGTAACTAGCTATACAGTCAAGAAGGACGCATCGTTAAAAAACCTGCAAAATACTAATGCACAATGTAATGAACCAGAACCAGTGGTCAGTAAGGGTTGATGATGCATGACCCAATAATCAAACTTGTGGCTTACTTGAGTCCGCTGGACAAAATAACCTTATCATGTGAACACATGCCAAGTTTGGAGCATTAAGTCATGTTTACGTATCTTGTGGACACCCAAGGTGCTTGGTTTAGGGGTCAATTTAACTCCTGGTCTGTACGCGTCTGAACCTACCCATAGATGGAATGTGGCCAAGTGTTACCAAAAGATGTGAGGTCCATCTGATGGAATTAATTTTCCCGGAACATGGGCACCATAGTAGTGCTTAATTGCTGAATACTTTGTAAAATCACCAATCTAGTTTGTTTTATCTCCCTGCAGTGGTGATGCCAGTGAGAACTACTCCATTACCGCATGATGAAGATCTTCCCAATGAATCAGAAGTCGAACTAGCAAGGCCGTGTCTTCTCTTGTGTGAATATCAGTGCAACACATCCTAAAAATTCTGCCAGCCTGATGATCTGGTTCTGGCTATGTGTCAAAGACTAGGGAGCCCATGCCGAAACAACTTTGAACAGGTAAAAAGTCCATCCAAGTCAAGTGTCACAAGGTGAGATCTGAGAATAAATCCGCCTTCCATTGGGGCAAAGTTCATGTAAATATTGGAGGTCGTGGAGCTTAATCTTCATGCAAGAAACAAAATTACAATGGGTGGGGTACGCCAAGCAATAACCGTGTCCGCCATACTGGAAAAATAATGTTCCACAAGAGGCTGGTAAAAATAAACCTGAAACACCAACATAAGAGAGTTGGAAACTGACTTAGGAATCTGAACACAAAAAATGTATCACTTAAATAGAACTAACAAACTAAATGGGACAAACTTCTAAAGCGAGTTAAACAAGCTAAGGAAAAAAACCCACATCAAACCTGAATGGTTTCAAGAAGAAAATAGGATGTTCAACTGCATCTGGTAAGTAGGCCCGTGAGAGTGCTGTGCTACATGCATGTGAAAAACCAAGCAGGCGAGGCCTTCAGCTCAGGGAATCAATTGTAGAAATTAGAAGGTAAAAGAGGTCCCCAAGTGGACAAAGCCTTACCCCATGTGAATCATTGGTCCTTCTGGTCCAACCGGCAAGCCACTTGCAACAGCACAAATGCAGGAGACAAACTTCACAGCAAGTGTCTTCACATTGAAGATGTGTCTCACAAGTGTGCCATTTAGAAAGCCAATCAACTCTGGTAAACCTGAACCTGCTGCGGAGGGTCTTAAGATCTGTAAGATATATTAAAAAAATGAACACATCTGCACAATTATTACACAATTAAATTTCACCACAATTCTTGTCATAAAACGTTTTACAGGAAGCAAGGTCAAATTGGGTCACCATTGCATACATCAATCCTAAACAAATAACACAAAGATTAAATATTTTTTATATAAACTGTGTGGTTATTCTGATATGAATGTTTGAAATAACAAACTTTAGAATTAGTGTAATTTGTCCCCTTATGACATGGTGACATCATTGCTAATTTCTCATCTGTACGTTATAGTGCTAAAATATTTTTAAGTTTAAAACAATTTTGAGCTTCAAACCTGGTTTTAATTAATTTCTAATATATACATTATAGTACTGAACTATTTTAAAGTTAGAAACAATTTTGAGCTTGAAACCTGCTTTTAGAAACTTAATGTCTTTTTGAAACCTTTTGCCAGAGGGTGCTGGTTTAAATGACAACGTCATCATTAGTATATTTGAAGAGGTCAAACTTTACACATTACATGTACATGTAGTTTGAATTCAAAAATGTAAAAAATAATTTTGTATCAGCTACAGACCGCAAAATAGTACCAGGTAATATTTTAAAAATTCTTCTTCTGTGTTTAACCGGAAGAGGTCAAATTGGGGTCAAAGGAATGTAAATGTTTTTGATTTTTTCAAGACCTTTCAAGATATTGTGAAAATCCATCATATAGCCCAGAAGTTAAAAGTTTAAATTTAAATTTCCACTGTGATCATCATAAATGTTTCACATGGTCAATTTCCTTCAAATTTCTAATAGTCTGTACAAATTTTGTTAAAATTTGCTTGAGTTAAAAAAAATAATCAAATTTTAAGTGTTGCCCGAGGGTGCTGCATCTTTTGATGTAATTATTCATCAAAAGGGTAACGCACTACTTGTCATTACATACCAATCTCTAAATTTCCTTTTTATATAATTAGCTTAAACTCTGGAACAGAAGACAAGGTCAAAAAGGGGTAATTTCTGTACAAATGTCCTTTTGTTTGCCATGACCTTTCTGATGAGGTATATATGGAAATTTAACAGTTTATGATTTAATGTATTTTGACACTGCATGACTTCATCATGACATCACATCATTTTGTATCTACACATTATGTTCTGAACACACATGTACATGTGTATTTATCCATGTGTACTTTAAATGTTATGTGAGCATTGAAAGTGTACTTTTGTTATCATACAATGGCAATTTGGAAGGAGAAGAAGAAGTTTTGGGCTTCACACAAACACCTAATAGTTATCTGTCAGTAGATCGGATAGCAAAAATGTCTGCTTAAGAAGCTCCGTGAAATTGATTTTACCTTATAGGCAAGAGTGAGAATTTTCTTATTTGTGAGAGGATATGTATTTTATTTACGTATGCACAGAGCCCCTTTAACTCTTGTCGCCGGGCAGAACCTTGTCACTTACCTGTTATAGTATCATTGTGAAAATATAGAACCCCAATGACATCATCATGGGCAAAATTGTAGTTCTACACAACTGTATCTCTCTATGTTGAGGATTGCAACCCTTAAGGGACCCTTTTGGCAACAATTTGTGTGTTTTTTATAGATATTCATTGTTATATCAATAATCTGAGGTTGCCTTCGTTGTTGTGAAACTGTTGACAAACAAGCACATATACATTAGTTCGTTTAGTGATTTGGTTGAGCTGTTCCAGTTTTGCTGACGATGAAGGCAGGGCTGTGTGTATGGTTGTACACATTGAATGCACAGTGTAAAACAGTACTGTTGCATATGACTTTTGTCAATACCGTTTAATAATGCTCATGGTGATTTCTCCTCAGTACATGTAGTTTTATTTTTCATTGAAGAGGAATTTATGTACTATATATTCATAGGTACTATCATATCCTAAAGCCGCACAGACTAGGCTAGCCACCAGCGAGACCTTACCACACTGGAACGAGATCCAAGTGTCGGGTGAGTCCTTTACTAAAATTAATACAATTTATTACTGGGCCTATTAGATGATATTGGATCCATTTGTCATTTGAATAGACTGTAATATCACACACTTATGTGAGTCATTGTGTATCCTATTGCAGGGGTTTTGGTTTATTTCCATCACAACACTTAATTTTCAAATAAAGAAGACTGCGTTGAGCATTGAAAGTGTACAACAGGTGTCTGTGTGTGACTTCCTTTATATCCTTCAAGGGATTACTCCCTACAAGTTGAGAAGCTTAATAAACCTCAATCAACCATCTCCACAACACTGTGGATTTACTACATTTGCAAAATATTAAAGTCAATTCTCCTTTTCACTAAGTTCACTAGACCATACAAAAAGGAGAAGCAAAACTATGTTCAATGTACATGGTATGCATTCATGTAATAACAAACGAAAACAGTTTATTATTAAGTTAAAATTAATAGAAAGTCAGCTTCAGCTGGAGTGCCGCTTCCACCTCCCAAGAACAACTCAGGACCAACCAATCATTGAGGTACATGAAGATCAGAATACCTCGCCTTCGCAGTGCAGCCCTTGGTGATCTTCACGATCCAGGTGGTCTGAACACCCGTGGTGAAGTGGAAAGTCCAAACGGGAACTACACAAATTCGTACATGATATCGTTGTGTGCTCAGGCATGATTGGTACATGTATTGCAAATACGCGTCCTTGAGGTCCAGACTTGCCGCCAATGTGGGTGTTATGATTGATTCCAGAATGATTCATAGCAGTTCAAAACGGAAAGGCTTTGAACATAAGAGTCTGTTCATAGGTTTCAGGTTTAAAATCAAACATCCTACTTCTTGGAGGGAAGGGGGGGGGGGTCGGTATCGAAGAGGGATTTAGCACTCTAAACATATCCCTTTGGACCATGCGGAACTCAGTCTCGGACAATGATAAATGCAGCACTTGAGTCAACTCGTCCTCCTCACACGAATGGTCAGGACGTGATGTCTCCTGGGAATGAGAACCATATTATGTCAGAGGTCATTTTCATAGAGCTCTTGAGCAGGGCCCTCACTTGAACTTCAAATTTGTTGATCTATCTATCCCAAGTATTAGACTGTGAAAGTGTTGTGCATATTCAAACTTCTGGGACCATTGTGGTCCCAACCATATGAAGTTTTACGTGGGCGAGATTTTGTTTCATCAATTATTCTAGTTCCCCCCCCAGTAATGTGGTAGGAGTCTACGAACGAATACTTACCCATAGAGCCACAACTAATGTATTTTCCCTAACCGACAGGTTTAAATCGCTAAGAGTTTTGAATATATATATGCAACAGCGCCCTCTCTTGTCCCAGTCACAAAGCCCTGCGGCCTGGCCGCCATGTTATATTCCTCTTTTCTAGAAGGCCACCTGAGGTAACTCCAGAGGATCGAGCTGTCGTTGGGAGGAGGGAGGGATGCTCTATGGGTAAGCATTCATTCATAGACACCTACCACACTACTGTGGGGGGGGGGAGTCTACTTCACTCAACTAACCCGAAGAGCCACTTTTATTGCATCGATTCGCACCGTGCAAAGGTGGAGGGACGCAAGACGCTGTTGTGAAAAAACTAAGCTACCCATAAAATGGACGAAACAAATCTTGTAATAGCAAATTGCAAGCCTAAACATAAAATACACAATACTGGTTGTACTTACTGTATGCCTAAAAGCCTGCAGGTCTATCGGCTCTCGACCAGCTTTTCTCCTCGGTCGGCGGTAGGCCTTGGTGCTGCCAATGCCGCTCTCCCCGTCGCCCCGTCTTGTTGGAGGACATCCTTCAAATAGCAGGATGTAAAGGTACTTGATGTCTTCCAGCACGCTGCCTGGATAATGTCGTTGATGGGCACGCCCTTGAAGAATGCCCATGACGCTACCATACCCCAAACTTCATGAGCATGGACAGGGGTTACGATAGGTAGGCCAAGCATCTGTTGAAGCTGCCTTGATTGTCTGCACTATCCAGCGGGCGATCGTGTCTTTCGAGGCCGCTCGATGTGGGGGAATGGACATAATGAGAAGGTGCTTGCATTCTCCCTGCAGATGTTTGTGCGGCTCAAGTACCACTTAAGCGCCTGTACTGGGCACCAGAGTTTTTTGTTGGGACGGAAGTCTTGGACTTAATGTCTGGCACAAAGACGTCTGGCGGGTGAATAGATGGTGACTGATTCTTTGTAAGAAAACCCATCCTGGGAATCAGTCGCACCCTGCTCCCTTTTCCCAATGTATGTGCCCGGGATGGATTGTCAGAGACTGGAGCTCACTCCATCGGTGGGCGGTGGCTACCGCTAGAAGAAAGGCTACCTTGGTGAGAGGAACCTGACCCAGAGGCTCGACAGAAGGCTTTGTTAATTTCTCTAGAACCTGTGGGAGATCCCGGGAGGGAACTAAGTTCTGGGTAGGGGGGCGCTCGACAAATATGCCCTGGACCAGCTGGGACAGGGCTTAGTTGTTCGACACCGTGGAACCGTCCGGAAATCCTGAATGGACCGCATTGATCGCTGCAGATAGTTGCGGAGAGTGCCTATGGCAAGGTGTTTGTGGAACAGATAAACAAGGAAATCCCCAACTACTCCTACAGGCGCACTGGTGGGATAAGTAGCCTGCCCCGTGCACCATTTATTAAAAATGGCGTAGTCGGCTGGCGTTTACTCTTCTGGTAGATGCCCACTGGCTGTGTGCTGCAAAGGCCGCAGCGTCTTCAGAAAAGCCTGCTGCTGACAGAGATCTCTTGACAACGTCCCGCAAGTCAAGTGAAGAAAACCTGATGATGGTTGGAACATAATGTTGGGTCTTTGAGGTAATATTACTGGGCGGGCTACTAGCAGTCTGACTAGCCTGGTGAATCGCAGGGTCGTCGGGGCCAGAAGGGCGCTATCAGCAGAATCTTGCAGTCATCGCGTTCTATCTTTGTTAGCACTCTTGACAACAGGGAGATTGGGGGGAAAGCGTATGCCAGCAATCTGTCCCATGCCATCGACAACGCGTTCGTGTGCCATGCCAGCGGGTCAGGTTCCCGGGAGCAGTACACCGGGAGTTGCGCGTTTGCTCCTGATGCAAAAAGGTTGATGTGCAGACGGTCTATCTGGGTGAAAAGAAGCTGCACGAAGCTGGGGAGTAATGTCCACTCCCGAGGGACAATCCTTCTTCGTGACAGTGCGTCGGCAAGATTGTTGGATTTGCCTTGGACATGAATCGCTGAGACCACTACCTCGTTCGCCCGGCACAAAAGCTTCCACGCAAAGAGGTACAGGCTCACAGACCAAGTACCCGCCTGGTGGTTGATGTATGCAACTACGGTAGTGTTGTCGCATGGCCTCCCCTGATCAGTTGTCTGAACCGCTGTAGGGCCTTCAAAACTGCCCACATTTCCTACAGGTTGATGTGAGACAATTGAAGCTCCGGTTCCCATATCCCTGCGATTTGGCGGGGGGGGGGGGGCAGTGATGCCCCCCAGTCAGTCAGGGAGGTATTCATTGTGATGGTGATCGTGGGCTGGGACTGTATAAAGGACATGCCCTGGGCCAAGTTTTCCTCTAGTAGCCACCACCAGAGGTGTGGAAATTTACGGTGGCCAATATGGACCGGATGGTTTATTGGGTGCAGTTTTGGTCGATACAAGGCTAGGAGGTGGAGCTGAAGCGGGTGCATATGGAGCCTGCAAAAGGGTATCAGGTCCACCATACTAGCCATAAGGCCCAGTAATCGTAGCCACGCTGCTGCTGGTACCGTCGACTCCTGTAGGAAGATTCGAACAAATTGCCATAAATTCAAGAGCCGCTCTATTGGGCAGGCGACTCCCCTCTGGAGGTCGATCCATGCTTTAAGATATGTCGGACATTGTGTCGGGATTGGGTGCAACTTCTCCTTGTTGATGATGAACCCTAGGGAAGTCGCTAGCCCCACTGTGGCATCCAGAGCGCTACATGCCTTCGTCTCTGACCGACCTACGATGAGCCAGTTGTCGAGGTACATGAAAATTGTACAACCTTGTCTGTGGAGCCTTTTTTCATGCACCCAGGGTTTTCACAAGAATTGTGAAAACCCTGAAGAAGGTTGATAGACCAAAGAGAAGGGTTACGAACCCGTAAGTCCTTTCCTAGTATCGGAACGAGAGGAACCTTGATTGATCGGGGTGGACCGGTACATGTACGTACGCATCCTTTAGGTCTATGGATGCTGCCCATGAAGGTGTTGGCACCGAGTCGAGAACTACCCTGAGGGTGTCCATCAGAAACCTCTTTGGTCAGATAAATCTGTTTAGTGGTCTCAGATTTAGAATGGGCTGCCAGGCGCTGGTCTCCTTCTTGGGTGTCAGAAAGAAACTTGACATGAAGCCTGAGAGTTCTTGATTTGGGAGCACTACGCGTATGGCTTGCTTGTGCAAGAGGGATAGAATCTCCCCCTTGAGAGTTCTTGCTTGTGAATTCTAGAACGTAACCTTTGCTGACCGTTCGAAGTACCCACTCGTCGGGGCTAATTCTCGTCCAGGACCCCTGAAAGAGTTGCAGGTGGCCCCCCACGGGTCCCATGGGAGGGGGCCGCCTCAACTGTATGGAATCACTTTGCCAACCTCCAGAACAAGAGGCTGGCGGCCTGGCCATCTTTCCTGTCGGCTGTTGCGGTTTGCTGGTATGGAAGGGGGTTCGTGCTCCACGGGCCCCTGTCTGACACGCAGCTAGTCCTCGCTGGCTGTTGGCCGCAAAAAGCCTTGAACGGGCGGCGTTTGGGGATACAAAACCCTGTTCTAGGTGTCTGTGGTTTGTTCCCACCCTGTTGTGTCTTGGGTTTACAGAGGTTAATTTTCTCTGTGGCATCGAGTTGTTTTGCCTCCTCCTCCATGGCCTCCTGGAATTTGTTGCTAAGGATGTAAGTTCCAAGTAGACAAGTCTGTTTGCCAAACGTCCCCTTCACTGCCAGTCCGGCGCGGGGAACCTTCCCCTTGCTGGGCTTTCATCCCCACCTTGCGTTTAGTGGTCGTAACGGAGGGCTCGCTCCAGCCCGCCTATCGACCTGCAAGGCGTGGCGTGTCGTGGCCGAGCGGTTTAGTTCATCAAACCCAAGTTCTGGTGTTGTCAGCAGCCGAGTGTGGGTTCGAATCCCGGTCATGACACTTGTGTCCTTGAGCAAGGCACTTAACCGTAATTGATTCATAAAAAGTTGGGAAGGTAGTGCACTCTGCTCTGCCCTAGTGGATGATACCCTTGCCTACATATCCTTACGGACTGTAAAAGGGGTAACCCTGTTTCAGCCCCAGAAGCAGATGGCATAGTTCTCCCTGGTGACAGTTGATCTGTTAAGTCTAGCCCTTACCTTGAAGTGGCCATCTGGCCTTGTAAGTTGGGTATTATCTTCTTTTTTTTCTCTTTAAAAGGCCCCCAGCACTCACCAGTGCCAAGCTAACACCGTGCCTTGAAGTGGACACTACCGTGTCCCCCAGCGTATCCAGGGCTGGGTCAGAGCCATATGATTTTCCATAGAGAAAAACCTTTAAAAAAACACTCAAAATATACTTTAAAAACACTTCCAAAAACCAGCAAAAAACACACATGCAACTCTATACTGAATACTGTTCATTCATTAATGTTAAACTCTTTACGAAATACCCTCTTAGAGCTTGAAAAAGCACGTCTACTTCGGGTTGGCGCTAAGAGAAAAGAGGAATATAACATGGAGACCAGGCCGCGGGGCTTTGTGGCTGGGACAAGAGAGGGCGCTGTTGCATATGTATTAAAAACTCCTAGCGATTTAAACCTGTCCGTTAGGGAAAATGCAGTAGTTGTGGTCCTACGGGTGAGCTGAGTGAAGTAGACTAACAAAGTTTATGACCCTGAAAATTATACTAGTTGCTGGGAATGTAACACTTAGTGATACAAAATATCATAGTAAAATTAATTCAACGATACTTTGTGCTCACCTCTGATCACGAACTTATGTTAACGCTTGTTTTGGATACGCAATGATAATCGCCAGATGCTGTTACTACAACGCAAAGCCTTTTCATTGCAGTCTATGGTTGTTGAGGCGCCAGCGTCCTCTATAAACTGCATCACAGGCCAATTTAACACCCATGTGACCATCACGAATCCGCGTAAGGGGCATCTAAAAAGTTCAGATTAAATAGGCATCCTTGTCCCAGTGTTTGAATTTTGTTTCAATAATAATTAACACATTGTGTATTTATTGTATTTTTATAAAAGGTATATTAAACTATTTTTATACAAATTGTTCTGAGTATTTTTGTTGTACAGATTTTATCATTATAAATAATTTAAAACAAAGAATTGATTTCAGAAAAAAAGTTCTTTGTTTTATGTGTTTTTCTCGTTCCGCTACGCACAAGACTCGCACAGTCTATAGTGAGTCATTCTTACCAGTGAGTCATTCTCATTCTTAGTCATTCGTACAGCCAACATAATTTTCTCTCATCCAAGATCCATTTACAAAAGTATTCTAAAATGGATTTTTATTGTTAAAGTTTGATAGAGAAGAAGCTTAAAGCATCACCTCATGGTAGTTCTTTCGTGACTAGGCTGGAGTAAGTGTATTTTACATTGTACTTCAAAGATTTATTTGTTGCTGCTTTTCTAGTCTTTATATGTAACGAAAGTTACTTTGATATGAAGCAGTTGCACTTCATGATTAACTAAGTAAACTTCTTCTTATTATTTTTTATTTATTAATTTTTTTATGAGATATCTCCCAACTCACAAGGCCAGATGGCCACTTCAAGACAGGGCTACACTTAACTGATTTGGGCTGTCGACCCAGATCAATTGTCACCAGGGGCATGTTGCCACCTACTCCTGGGGCTGAAACAGGGTTACCGCCTGCACAGTCCATAAGGATGTAGGCATGGTATCATCCACTAGGAACCTGGTTGGTAGAGCAGAATGCACAACCTTCCCAACTTTTTGCGAAGCAATTTTGGTTAAGTGCCTTTCTCAAGGACACAAGTGTCATTACCGGGATTCGAACTAACACTCTGACAACACCAGAGCTTGGGTCCAATGAACAAAAACGCTCGACCACGCCATTATTACTTTATCAGAGTATTTCTTTTATTAGTGTTTTCCTTTCTTAAGTTCATTAACATTATTATTTTAATTAGTTCTTTGTGGCCCACTCCACAGAAAAGACATGTAAGTTGCGCTATGCCAAGTTTAAGTAATGGGCTCTACCATGTTGGAAGGGAGAAATTATTTTCATTTTTTTTTTTCCTTACCCTTTTTTTCCATCCTTAATGTTTACTCTCTCATAACTTTACTTGATTTTGATCAAAAAAGATGAAAAACCTTGTGTTTTGTAATAATGGTTTACGTGGTTTGGTACGATCGATTCCGTTCGACGTTACAAAAATGCTGATATTTCACCCGTGGCATTGCTCTTCCAGTAACCCCCCCCCCATTATAAATTTTGTATCATCTTGGAGGACATAAGAAATAAAGAGTCACATGCAATTGCTATCCAGGTAATTTTTGCCCCATAAACAAACAGCGCTTGTTACTAAAGATGTAGACATTATATACATTAAAAACAATGGTAGACTGTCAAAAACATATTCTAGAATAATTAAAAGTTTTATTAGAATTTTAAAAATCTTACCACAACTATAGCACTTCCAAAGATAACCAATAAAAGACTGATGCTCACTGCCCATAGCCATGCAACTGCTTTACTGGAATGCTGCAAAAATAATTAAGGTTAGTTAGCATTATCATCAAATTATAACTGTTTTGGCTGGCTTTAATATTCTTTAAAAAGCTCACCTCTCTTACATAATGAACATTTCTTAAAACTGCAGTCATTCAATGCAAGTGTTATGCAAGTTCCTGAAGGCAATTCATTCAAGAAAACATTCTTTCCAATCTGTGATTTCAGCTCAACATAAATATTTGGCTTTGTTGTAAGGTTTGAAAATGTTGCGCCCATATGAAGACAGAGTTAATGTTAGTAATTATAACTTTCCACCTCATTTATTGATTTTTTTATTTTAATTTTAACACTGATATTTACAGGATGGAAAAATTCAACACTAAACACTTGCATTTGTAACTTATATAAAGTAGACCATGATGTGGTCAGGTTATTACCCCTATCAAGTTACACAAATCTTGTAAAATAACAGTTGCAACTGCTTGAAGCACAATGAAACCTGTATATAGTTAAGAATTCCAGTATACAAGAAAAAGTCCTTTTGTCCTATACCTAACATGATGATGCGTAATGTCCTCACTTAATGTAAGATTTGCAACTGCCTAGTGGAGCAGACAAATGAAACATTATTCACTTGATGTAAGATTTGCAACTGCCTAGTGGAGCAGACAAATGAAACATTATTCACTTAATGTAAGATTTGCAACTGCCTAGTGGAGCAGAGTAATGAAACATTATTTGGGGGAATTGTGCCTATGATGATACAAGCATGGAATTTGGCACATGGTCAGATTATGTCATGAGAACGCTATCTTGCTAACAGGGCCATCACAGATGTGAGTTTAAAAAAATGTATGGGTGATTCCATTGTGACAGACGTTACATTTGCACAGAGAATAGCAAACAATTTGTCTGGCCGATTTTTAACCAAGGTTTGTGTTCATCCCTTCCTTTGTGGCCGCGATTTCGTACCGAAAATACTGCATCAGATTTATCTAAACGTTTGCGGACGGATAAAAAGTGTTGGTGTTAAGTAAGATATAAATTAACTGTGGAGAAAATGACGTCTTGGAATAAATGTTAGTGGTATAAAATAAAGAAAAGGAACTTCACATTAATTTTTTTAAATAAGGGAAACCACAGAAACCCCAGAAACCCCAATAATGTCATGTCCCCATCGGAATGGCAGGAGATTTTTCCCGTATGGTAGCGCCCTCTGTTGAA
>CM021529.1:9901285-9912966 GCA_010994315.2 Pisaster ochraceus
CAAAACAGGCGATTTTTCTTGCTTAATTTCTCATTAACGTGCAAGCAGATCAAAAGGGAACAGGTGAAATATTAATCTATACATTCCAAACTACTTATAAACGAAAAGTAAAGTTGCCCCTCGAAAGTTAAGACGAAAGTGCATGTTACAGGTTTTGGCCCACGGCCTAAGTGATTTGCCTGTGGGTTTTTTTTTCCACAAAACTTGAGAAGTACTAAGTATACAGTGCTTAATATACATCGGTATAAGGGTAAAAACAAAACAAAAATTTCCCCAATGCAAAATTTTATTAAAGAAACAAATTACTCTAAGCAAGATGAGAGTGTCAGGATCATCTGCAGACACAAATGGGATGGGTTTTTGCTTCTGCTGTATCCAGGGTGAAACAGAGATTACCGGAAAAGTCCAACAAAATTCCATGCTGGGCAGGCTAAAACTCCGCCATTCAGATTGGAGCCTTATTACCACTACTCCTAGAGGTGGAACATGAGTGGTCGACCTTACTGACTGTGATCATGCAATCAAGTCAACTAAGGCACTTGGCAGTTGATGAAGATCATCCGACTGTCATTTCATTTGACAAGGACCTTACCAATAGGTTGTGCTTAACTGCTGGAGGCTAGACTTGAAACACAATTTTAACAGCATTATGTCATAGCTGCTCAGAGAGCTCTTGGAACCTCCATGGATCATTCGGTATTAGTGATGCCTGAATAGAAGCTAACGCCTATTGTGCTGCTACAACAAGGCAAATTCTAAAATGCATCTATTTGTATGTAGCACCGTATGAAGAGGAACGAGAGGAGTTCTTCAGGTACAACACACAATGAAGAAGGCATTTAAGAATTGGGAGACAGAGAGATCCAAGAATGCCATGTCAGGTCAACAATGAACACGAAAAAGCACTGAGCAAGATGTGCTATGGACTGAATTAGGTAAATGTACAAGTGCCACTGACATACAGTGTATGACCTGAAAACTAACCAGCCTGTGACCTGGAGGGAACTTGAAGCAGGCAAATTGTCAGTCATGGAGAACAGCCTCCCATTTGTATCAGTTGAAACAGACCATGCTTGTGAACATTTGAACAAACTAAATGAGGGCTCACTGTGGACTGCTTGGCATTTCTTACCAAGTCAATGCTAGACAAAGGTTCTTTATGGCCACACCAGAAATGCCAATCCTGCCAAGACTAGTTCAAGACGAGTCTGATTTGGAAGACAAGAGGGTCAAGAGGGAGCATGACAAATTATCGATAAAATAAAGGCTGCCATACTGTAAAATGCAAAAAAATAGTTAGTGGCCTGACGTTTCGACCCTAGCAGAGTCTTTCTCGAAGGCTAAATGACAAGACTACAAAACATAAACAGGTATACATGTACTGACATAACAAAAGCAGTCAAGTGGAAAAAATTAGATGATAGAGATGAAAACACACAGAGATAGAAGGAGGCTGAACAGAAAGGAGGGTAACAAAAGGGGGGATTTGGGGGGGGGGAAGGGCTGGTTGACCATCAAGAGTTGGGGAACACAAAGGACAAAATCACAGATGGGAAGAGGGAGACAAAAGTAGTTTATTAGTGAATGAGGCAGACTAGGGGGGGCTTATACTGTAAAATGGTGATCAATTTGTCACTAAAGGTGACCAGCTGTACAACATTATCACCCACACCTACATCTCAGATATTTAGGTACAACAAATCTTGGATGTTGATGTCACTTGTCAGATATTATATGAAGACCACGTGTATGAGCGAATCGATGGTGATATCAGCCTTTAGGCACCATTGAAAAGACTAACGAACAAAATGTCCATGTCTGGCAACAAGAAAACCACTGTCAAAATCTGAGACAAGATTGTAGATCTTAAAGAGACCAGGGATCTGTATGGAAGGCTGATGGTCCTTGCCAAGTTAAAAAACCAATACATCAACCAAAAGCATACCATCAGCAACTTTGAGTTCACACTGACACCAAGTGCCCTATTGGCTCCCAATGGAATGTTGTTCCAATGGAATGTTGTTGTCATGCACTGACAAGTCGATAGTTAATACAAACACCAAAACACCACATCAGTTGGATAGTGACATGGACATGTCCTCATGTGAAGATACTCACCCTAGTCACAAAATTGCAAAGATGGATGGTATGGTAGTTGTCCAGAAGCTGACAAAGAATCCAACAGTAGTGACAGTTAAAGATCTCAGTGATTGGTTCAATGATAGACTGATGTCTTTCACAAGAGACTATGATGAGATTGTTCTGGTGTTTGATACATACAAGGGTGATTCCCTTCAGAGTACCGCAAGGGAGAAAAGGGAACAAGGAAAGCAACAAATCCAATATCAGATCAGAGTTAACAACAACTTCAACACATTCCAATGGGCCGGTTTCTATCCCATGCCAAATAAAGTCTGATTTGACTGAGTATCAAGCAGAGAAAACCCTGGAATACAAGAAAGACTCCTAGCAGCTGGTTGTGGCATCTGCCTCATGATGGACAAGGAGCAACAATGATCTTCTCTTTGAGGACAACCATGAAGAGGCCAATACACTGCTGATCCATTACATACTAGGTAGTTTCAGCATCACAATGAAACACACATAATGCAAAGCTAATGTTCTTTTAGTCCAAACACAGATGTTATGGTGTACATGTACCTTATAGCCCCTTAAAACCTCTTCCTGAGAAACACGCCAATTTCAAAGTACAGCCAATATGGATGGCTCTGAGTGCAGAACAAGCAAAACTCTGCCAGCTTTCATTCACAGGAGAAGACAACACTTGGAAGTTCTCTGGAATACACAGGACAACCTGGCTGCAAATGTACCTCAAGACAGGTGAAGATGTCATACATAGTTTGCAGATGCTTTCGGACCACCACTGATGTGACCAGAGATGTGATTTCCTTGCTACATTGTACGTACAGTTGTAAGGGCATCTAAAACAAGAGCATCCCTGAGCTGTGACGACATCTATTCTGAAACCACCTGGCTGAAAGTGACAAACTTCCCCCTACCCCTGGTGGTGCTCTCAATCAGCACATTCCGAGTGCCCACATACAGGCCAGAGCATGGGGTCAAGCAAGTATAGCCTGACAGGAATTCCTAGATCAAGTGCAACATAGGTGTCAGAAGGACAAAGATGCCGAGGTGAAGCCCGTCATAATGAGATATTCCCAGCATCCGCAGCTACATGTATCATTGAGATGATAAGATGTCAATGCAAAACAGAATGCTCTTTCAATCGATGTTCTTGCAGATCAAATGACTCATCCTGTACAACCCTTTATCAATGGAGCACCCAATGCCAGAACGATGAAGACTCACAGGACCACATTTGCAATGGATGGATGGAAGTGATGACCATGATTTGTAAAGTTCAGTGATAACTATAGCTCTTGAAATTAAGTCTAATCAGTTCATGGTAATTGGTGCCATAGATCCCTTGCCACTGAAGTAGTAGATTTAGTAATTGGAATCAAGTCAATCCTCTAGAAGAAATGATATTAATGAAGTTGACAACTACAAATAATAGTGATGGTTTGGTAGGCATGAAACAAAACGACCACTGTATATGACCACCGAGGCCTCAGCAGAAAGACCAAACTACACATCCTGGAATCAACTGTAGAATCCATCATAATGTATGGCTCAAATAAATGGACAGTCACAAGGGAACTGGAAAAAAAACTGAACAGGTGCTACACAAAACTATTACAGAAATGCCCAAGTTTACACTGGAGTCAACATACATGAAAATAATTAACTGCACGGCAATGAACCAAAACTATCCACAAAATACTACAGCAATGACTGAGACTAGCAGGGCAGTCATACAGAAACATCAAAGAACAGGTCTGTCTCTCAGCTTATCACCTGGTCACCAAAACATGGACATTTCTAGATAGGGGAAGACAAAAGCTCAGCTATACAGATAAGTTACCAAATACATCAGGGTGCTTCCAACTGATCTCCCCAACTTTATGAGGGGTAGACAAGAAATGAGAAAATCTCAACATGATTCCAACCTTGGTTGAATAAAAAGAGAGAGAGTTCACATGGCAATTCAGTCTGTGAATCCCTTAGAAACAACATTGCCATTCCCCCTTGTCATCTTCTGCCATCTTCCCGCTCTTCCTACTCTCCTACCTGTCATTTCCTGAGATTAAGGGGCGCTAATCAATCACACATCCAGGCTGCTGCTTGTTTAGATTTGTTTTGATTTAATCCTCACCAAATGACCTGAGAGCAACATGAGCAAGCAGGTGTGGGAACGATCCTCAACATTATTTTTTCATGTCTGTCTTTTTTCCCAGTTTTCCTGATGCTTCCGGGCAACAGTGATTTAGTTATTGTTACTGTATTGAGTACTGTACAGCTACAAGTGGGAATACATTATTGGCTTCGCTCACAATTTCATTGTATATTGTGCACCCAAATTATTATAGTTCGTGTAGTATTTGAAAAATTCATAACTCCTGAACCACACGTTGAATTTTTACAATCTATATGTCATCTGAAAGGTCTTGATAAATTAAACACGCACTACACAAAATGCAACCCCATTTGACCTTAACTTCCAGTTCAAACCGGAAGTTGAAATTTAATGTTTCCAAAAAATTAATTTCTGAAACACACATTGGATTTTTACACTCGATTACATCATTTGGAAAGGGCTCCTACGCCTTAACAAAGACTGCACAGTATGACCTCCTTTGACCTTGACTTCAGGTTCAAACCGGAAGTGAAAGTTAACTATTACAAAATCATAACTCCTGTACCACACAATGTTTTTTTTACAATATTTACATTATCAGAAAGGTCTTTGAAATCTCAACAAGTGCAATACAAAATGTGACCCTATTTGACCTTTACTTCCAGTTCACATCTGAAGTTGATTTTTCATATTTGAAAACAAATCATATCTCCCAAACCACACTCTTATTTTTTAAATTTGTTAAGGCCTTCAATAAGTCAACCAACACTACAAAAAGTTTGAACCAATTTGACCTTGACATTCCGGTTTAGACCGGAAGTTGGTTTTTATTATTTAAAAAAGCATAACCCAAACCCAAACATTGGATTTTTACAATTTATAAATCCTAAAAATTTTCTTCCAAAACTTAACAAACCCTACACAGAGTGTGGCCCCATTTGACCATGACTTCCAGATCAAACCAGAAGTTGAAGATTTATATTTCAAAATGTGTAACCCCTGAACGAGACATTGGATTTATATATTATAAGGTAAAATGTCGTCACCAATCATGCAAATTAATTTAATCACAATTTGATGACATCAATCACGAACACCTTGTTTTTGTAATTGACAAAAACTGAATGTCTAGTTATTATTTTTGTTTTTGTTTTGTTTTGTTTTGTTTTGTTTTTGTTTTGTTTTTTTGGGGGGCATTTAATTAAGTATCTTTCTACAGTTTTATTGAACAAGGAAACCATAACAAAAATCGCTATAGTCACACTTTAAGATTTTGCAATTTACAACAACACCTTTGTACAATTACTGTACATGTACTGTTGTATAAAGACTACTGAAGATTTTTTTTTTTAATTAAAAAAATTGAATATAAAATGTTTGGTCCAAGCCACCCAAGGACAGGCTTGAGGCATCAGTATGCAAATTAAATTTAGGTTTAATAATGGATAAAGGGTATGAGGTTTACACTACAGGATGAAGCTCGGGGTCATGAACATTGTTTTACAAGAGTTGAGATTAGAGTCAGTGAGAAGAATTAGGGTCAGGGTCAGGCTCAACCTTTACAGTTAGGGCATAGATAGAGTGAAAATAACACTCTATGTTGTTTATGTCATGGTGCCTTGAATTTAGGGTCATTTTCTTAACTGGGTATGGGTCGTACAATCAAAGTGAAAAAATAATGGAACAGCTTTGTGTTTTTCTAGTTATTAGTAAAACTATTATCACAGCATGCAAAAAAGATCACATTTTCCTTTGTGCCTGTAACTCCTTGAGTTGGCTAGATACAAACCGTAGCCTTAGATCTCAAGGGTTTTTCTCAGGATCCTTGCTGTTCCCAAAAGCGCTGCCATTTGTAATAGATCTACCCTCAAATTTGTCCCTATTTCACCTAGATGTTTCACCATTGCTTTGGGTATGGTGCCAAGTGCTCCAGCCATCACAGGGGCTACTTTCATTTTCACCTGCCAAATTTTCAAATTTTCCTGGCCATGTCTTCATGGTCTTGGTACTTTTGGATCTTTTCTAACTATTTTGAAGCCACCCTTATATCATTTAGCAAAGCTATGTCAATGAGATGACACATCTTATTTGTCTTATATAGACTACAACATCTGGACGCCTATGTTCTATCACATGAATAGTCTGAATGTTAAAGTTCCATAGGATCTTGACCTGGTCAGCTCAGTCTCTACAACTTTCTCTGGAACATGGTTGCACCATTTCACAGGCACTTGGACACTATACTTCTTACACAGATCCCAGTGAATCACCTTGACCACCTTGTCATATCCTTTGTACTCTGTCTAGACCATCATGACATACAGTCTCCTCTGCTTTATCACACATTCTACACACAGGAGAGACTTTTGCTTTCTCTATCCTTGCCTTCATTACATTTGTCCTTAAGAGACTGGTCTTGCGCCATAGTAACAAAGCCCTCGGTTTCCTTCTTAAGTTCTCTGCTTCTTAACTAATTCCAGGACTTGCTGCTGGCCCTTTCTTCAGTACACCTCAAGAACTGACCATGAAGTGGTTTGTTCCTCCAATCTTGATGTCTTTCCTCTTTCCTTTCCCTCTTGTACTCCTTTTGCCCAACTTCGTTTGCCCTTGTGTACTTTTGCACAACTTTAAAAAAGTTCTTCTCAGTCTCCTGACATGACAATGAAACCTCCTGTGCTCGATGTTGACACTGTCTGCCACACTCAGTAATCCCCTTTCCCACTCTGACCTGGGGAGATAGAGTCTGCTGACATTCGTCCGTGGATGAAGCATGCCATGCATGGTCATTAGTTTTCTTGTTCTCATGTTGTGACATCTAGATCTTCTTTAGTCCACTCAACTACATGTATACCTACACCGTACCTCATCAAAGCCATGGCCCATGTGTTGATTGCCTTAATCATGTTCCCAACATTCTGTTTGGACTTTCTCAACCATCTGATGTACATGGTATTCTGCCCTCAGCCTTACCTTTGATTCCTTGTGAAGGACATGGTCCGATTCAAGTACACCAAGATAACGATAGCTTTCTTTCTCACCCTTTCTGACCCTTTCTTTTTCACCTCATCTGGGCACCATCTGGCAGAGCGATGGGTCAAGTTCATGGATATCAGGCGCATTGGAACAGGGACAAAAACAGGAGGAAAAAAAAGAAACAGAGAAAAGAGAAAGGGAGAGGGGAGGGGAGAGAGGTGAGGGTGAAGCAACAATTGACAATAAAAAATATCAATTGCTGTACAACTGCGCGTTTGTTATGACTACCGGCGCCGGCCCATCCTGCCGGCACTCAGAGCTACCGACCGAGACTTTGCCTTACTAAGGGAGCATCTCAAAAGTCGGGAACGTTCCCATCCAAATGGACTGTTCCAATTTGAACGTTCCGTTTTCGGTGGATGGCGTCCGCATGCCCATTAAACATGGCGGCATTATTTTTTTACCATTCTTGTGGGAACATCCCAACGGGAACATTCCACCTGGACGTTCAATTGGGAAAATTCGCGTCTTGTTTGCTTGGTGCCTGAGTGCGTATGTATGTCAGTATGTAGCCCATCAAGGATCAAACTTGGTCAAGAATGCTTTTGCACATAAACCAATGGAACATGGGGGTCTCGACCCAGACATAGACGCGTTGGTCAACAATTGAATAAATACATGTAAGGTGCGCCCCCCCCCCTTCCACTCCCCTAACAAAATAGTCCTGGATCCACGCCGGTTTGCGAAGGTGGAATGTCACCCCTTCCAACAACTGTCTTTTATACAGATTAGCATCACTGCTCGCACGGATTGTATTGCCGCACCACTTTTTAGCACCTTGCTACATGCCTGATGGATATGCTTAAGTACATAACAATAAGTGCTAGTGATGACTCTTTAGAATTCCAATTACATTATTTTCCATTTAATGTCAACACATCACTTTTTAGCTATACAAAAAAAATGTATTGTATTCACTGGCAAACAAAATGTATTGCTTTAATGTCAAAGTGAGACTTTTGTTTACTGTAACCCATCATATATTATGCATACCTGTAGTTTCATCATCATAACTTGGGTTTATTAACATTAGTAAGGCCTATAGCATTAAATGCTATAGTTTGTCAAAAACTATTGCCGGACTTATGGCTTTAAACAAGTCCTCTACTGTGAGAACTGAAAACTACATGTATAGGCTTGTTCCAACCATTCAACCTGCTAATGTACATGTAAATTGAGCAATGAAGGATGGTATTTGGCATTGTCTGCTGGGAACGTTTGCTACAGTGCCTTCACTTTTAAACTTTACCTGAAGTTTGTGTATTTCGCTGGATTGATTTGTTATAGAGTCTTGCAAAAGTAGAACAATTTGTCCGTCACGCTTTTGCCAGGATGCGATAAATGATACTGCAAATCTCATACTGTGTGCTGAAAACAATATTTGAGTCAACACAAGCTGCTTTTAATGTAGATTTTATCCACCTGGAAAGTGTTTGGACTCCTACTTCATAGCTTTAAAAAACTTTTTTTTCTGTCCCCGACAGGAACGTCTTTTTATCAGATACTCCTTCAGTTATCTCACAACACAAAGTAAATTGTTATGCGGATAATTGTCTAAAATGACATTGACATTGATCTTTCCAACCTTCCGAGTCTCTTTCTGTCTTTTGGCTTGTCAGTACAAAATAAAATGCAAGTAGTAGCGACCTGACCCAAAAAAAAGGATGGTAAGGTAATGATGACCCTAAGATTAGATTCTCCTTGTCTAACTGCTTGGCCAGCAATTCTCTTATCTGGTTGTTCATCACTCATGTTGAATTTCACTTAGTTATCATGCTTATTAAGAAATATTGTGATACAATCCGTCATAAAAAATGTACTGAGGAGATTGTGCCTCATGTGTGGTTTTTTTACTTTAAGCAATTAGGCTCTCGATTGTGACAATAGATGTACATTCTGTGACAAATGAAATCTCAAGTCCTGCAGTGCTACATAGTGATGACTTGGTAAAAATACAAATAAAACTTTCATTTCAATTCATTAATTTTTAAATGAAATGTGTACATGTATCAAATAATGAGCAAAAGATGAGTTGACAAATTGCAAATAGCCGTACAACAGCAGTACAAAATTTCATCTTTTAACATTGGTTTGTACACAAAAATAGATCTGCTCACACAGCTACAAAACACAGGGCAAGTTAATAATGCTCTAAGACAATACAGTGATATCGTAAAAGCACATTAAATTAAATGCAAATTGTTCATACAGTTCACAACCTAAGTTTAAAATTTAAAAACTTGAACAAATACCTTTTTGGCTGCTGTCTCAGCCAATTTAGATAGACATGGCTATGTGGAGGTAGATAGTCAACACTTTCATAAGTGGCAAGAAATTCCTTCTCTTGTTCTGTGTATTGATGGTTGACATATCTACTTTCAAAATCTCGTCCTTTAGCAAAAAACCCATTCTTATCATCAGTTGGATGTACCCCCTCTGTGTAATCAGCATGATGGTTGACGTTTGTTTGCATTGTTGACTACTGAGCAGCCTGGATGCTTCTCATGAAGTACTCCTTCCTATAGTTTCAAACAAAGACACCTTCAAGGAGAATCTTTCCCTGTGCAGAATTAAACAATATATACATGTAACAGGGACAGCATAAATGGGCAAAAGGTCACATTTGTAGTTTGAATCAATATTCTAAAGCTGTTTTAAGCAATCTTTAAGACATATTTTAACAAAATTAAATTTCACTGCCAAAACTTTTCAAAGAAACTGAAGTTTCAAAAATTTAACCACCCTCTTTTCAGTGATAAAGTTTCCCTTTACATGTTAGGAATTGAATTTAATAAATTATTCCTGAACAACAGCTGTTAAACTGATTAAAAAGACTCCCAGTTAACCAATTGCAATGCTCCATTCAAAGGTTATTTGATAGTTTCCACATGGAGCAAAACCAGATTTTAACTTTGCTGGTTTAATTTGCTTTATACCAGGCATGGGTTATATTTCAATCTCCCACACCCTCCATCTTCTTTTTTCTCTCCATCTTCTTTTTTCTCTCTTTCTTTAGTAAAATAATCTTGTTACCTAATCTAAAAAGTCCTTAACTCCAAAACTAATCAGCTGATTTTAAATGACCTTCGTCAAATTTAAAACCACTTCTCATCTGATGACGTGTACAATGTAGGTCTTTAATTACAAATTTGTTGGGGCAAGGCCACTTTTGCCTTGGAGCAAGCCAAATTTTGGAGGACTCCAAGGCCAGTAGATAGGGCACCGAGACCAAAAATATAAAAAAAGAAAAGGAACCAAGACCATTAAATTATGAGTTGTAAATCAAAATAAAACCACATTGCACTTCTTTTTAAAATTTATAAATCAACGCAACTACATGTATCTTTCTTGAATAAGTTTAGTTGCCCTTAAAAAATTAAAAAATAACTAGACATAATTTTTGTTACATAACAAAAAGAAGGCGTTCCGCATGACGTTCAAAGTTAGAACGTAACACATCCCAGCTTGAATGCATTGAAGATTGGTTTCAGCTTGACTAAGCATTTGATGATGTATTATAGATCTGGTAAAATTGCACCTTTAAGGTGACATCATGTACAACTTACATGATCTAAAAATGTTTATGTAACAGATCCTAGCTTGAATACTGCAAAGTTTCAGTTTGATCGCCAAAATTGTTCTGCACGTATAGATCTTGTAAAACAATACCTTTGGTGCTGATGATTAGTAAATTTTGATAGGCCCTACTCAACAGAATTGTGTTCACAGTGAGGTAATTTACTATTCAATTGACAAACACAAGACTTCTCACTGCTGGACTTCTCAGGTCATGAGTTTACTGGCCCATAGCCCACCTTGTTGGGCTGTTATGGCTCTCTTTTAACATCGGTCTTATTATAGTCACCGATGTTAAAAGAGAGCCATAACAGCCCAACAAGGTAGGCTAACTGGCCCATGGCTAAAATCACTGCTGTCCTGTGTCAAATTCAAGACCTGCACATTTGGACCAACACCCTCTCCAGTCATACAAGAATCTATGATCAGCGTTACTGCATGCAGTTAAATTAAGCTGGGGCGGGGGTAATCCTAGAACTACGAGTTTCATTCTGCTATCGTCTCCACGTGGAGACGATAGCGGAACAAACCCAGTAGTTCTAGGAGTACCCCCGCCCCAGCTTAAAAAAACCTGGATCCGCGCCAGTTGTAGCACTGTAATCAGTAATAATAGGACATAAGACTATTTAAATGAATACCATGCAACATTGCACATAGACTGCAGTTCATTCCTTGTCTCCATGATGTGGAGACGATAGAGGAAAGAACCGCATAGTATAGTTAGGGAGTAATTCAGACCATGGAGGTACATGTAGAATTAGATTCTACCTCCATCGCTCCATACGTGATGTTCAGACATGCTAAAAATTGCTAAATAAAACCAAAACGCTTCAGGTCCAGGGAGATCCGCCCC
>CM021529.1:9963967-9974676 GCA_010994315.2 Pisaster ochraceus
GGCGGGGCGTGCAGGCAATTAAAATTGTTAAGTTATCAGATGACTTGAGTCCAATGCAGTGGACTGGTCAGGCATAACACCTCTACACCAACACACTTTAACCAACCCAATACATTTGCAAAAAACAAAGTTCATGTTTACAGTTGGTTTATAGATTTGTTCTTCTTTATTCAGTGGAAATCACAAGAAAGTGGTGCTTTAATGGACACCAAGTTGAAATGTGTTTTTGAGCTGCCTGCAAACCAAGTCACAGCTGGCACTTCAGTGGTAAGTACATTATAATTATGGCAGATAGGTGTGCCCATCTTTTTAAAATTCATGTTTATTATTGAAAATTCAAGACATGATTCAAACTCATAATCGGATTTCATGACGCAAGTTTAGTGATGTTTAATCAAAAGTCTCTGCGATACAAGGAGCTCAACTTTTTTGAAAAGTTAATTAATGAGGAGACACTAGGAAGACGAGGAATGAGGCTGATACATAAATCCGCTCGGTCTAAAAAAATGATAAATGAAGCGGGCCCACTTTAGCATGGCCCCTTCTGAGTGTATTACACACACAAAGGTATCAAGATGTCAGGGCACATGACCTGTAGAAGCGGCTGTTATGCTTAAAACAATCCCAGCATAACTGCCATCTTCATTTGGTATCTAGAGTTAGGATCGATTATTTCTTGATTCAGTGCATTTTGTCAGACAGCTTTATACATAAAAAAGAACAAGAACACATGTATATGTACATCCGTAATTGTGTAATCAGTCAACAGTTTTGTTATTATATGGACAATTATTTTTGTAAATAAACCAAACAAAACCTACAAACCTGTGCCTGTTTATTATAGCCAGTACTTATTATGACTACCCTAGACATCTACATTTGTGCACCAATGGACATGTAGCCTTTAGTCAAGGCGCACGCAGAAGTGGCACCCCAGATGTCGCGCCAGCTGGATATTAGACTCATTTATATTAGACTCTTTTATATTGGTCAACACAGTCTGGCAAATATTTATTGCCAGACTCTTTTATATTGGTTAACACAGTCTGGCAAATATTTATTGTCAGACTCTTTTATATTGGTTAACACAGTCTGGCAAATATTTATTGCCAGACTCTTTTATATTGGTTAAAACAGTCTGGCAAATATTTATTTTAAATTGACAATCGATAACATAAAGTAGAACGATTTGACAAGTTGGGCCCAGTATTAGGCTATAAAAGAGAATATTGAGAGAAATAAATTCTGACAATGGAAAAATAACAAATCATGACAAAACGCAACATAGGCCTGCCTCAACTGGCTATGCATGATCATGCATTTGGTAAGGTAGGAAAGGCATTGTCTCCGAGATTAAATACTCCAGACTACTGTGTCTACACCCACCTGTGGGGAGATTTATAAATAAATATCTACGTTCCAATACATTTCTAATATAGCATGACACTGCTGTGGCTTAAATTCAATGAAAAAATGTTCTATTGTTGAGCAGCAAAGCTAGTGCTTTGCTGGAACAATTTTTCGTTGTTTTTGTCGATATAATAGTAGTGGGCACTGGTAGTTGCCATCTTGCTAATAACTTGCATCAAACGTTCATGTGACGTCATGCAAGTAGTGTCGCCTTATTGGCCAATATCAAAGCGAGCTATGCATTATGCATAACATTTCTCAACCAAAACCAGTAGCAAAAAGTAAAGAAAAACATACAGCCCCAAAATGAGTTGGTAAATGCACTTCACGGCTTCGCCGCCTGCGCAGGTCTTTTTTCATGCGTGATATCTGGGGTGCCGCAGCCATGTGCGCCTTGACTAAAGGCTAGGAGACATGCTACATGTAGATTAGTTTTGGCAGCTTTCCACAATGAAACTATTGTCAATAGGCATGGCAGTCCTCCTCATAACAAGTGTATTATTGAAAGTGGAATCTAGTTGGTTTTGTGAAGCAATTTAGAATAATGAGGAGGAGAACCATTCATGATAATACATGTATGTGCCATCCGTATCATACAAATCAGAAGAGTTCTTTTCTGAAAGAAATTTGTAAGCCTTTTCCACTTTGACCACACTTAACACTCATTTTGCCACGGCAAAACTGAAAAGTCTTTGTACGGAAACACCTGACTTGAAAAAAATAAATCTGGTCCACTTTAGTGTGGACACAATGGTTTTATCACTATGGCTACGAGTGCACTTACCAAAACACTGAGTATGCATGAAATATATATCAATGACAATTCCAGCAATGCATCCCATATCAGCATTAATCAAGATGGCGGAGAAGTTTTTAATTTAAAACTTCGTCACTGACTTTGAAGAGAGTCCCTATGAGGACAAAGTAATTGGTTTAAAGAGGTCAGAATTACATGAGGTTGCCAAATAGTATAACATTTCTGTAGCTGTCAGTATGAAAAAGGCTGCCATTCGGGTAGTAATTTTAAAACATCCAGTTGATCAAGAAATATTGGAAGAGTCACTTGATGACAAAAAGCAAACAGTGGATGTAAATGGCTGCTCAGATGAGATGGCTATTTGTTAAGCTGGAACAGTTAGAGTTAGACATTCATTTGGAGCAGACAAAGACATTCCAATGGAGTCAAAAGCAAAGGCTCAAGAGTTGCAACTTTTTATGTTGAAACAAAAAAAACAAATTGATCGCATAATCGGGCTCTACCATGTCACCAAAGTACATGTAATTAGATCCTACCAACTTTATTAAATTGGTCCCTCCTTTTAAAGAGAAAGATGTTTACAAATATTTTGCTCACTTCAAAAAAACAGCAGGTAGATTTGAATTGCCAAAAGACATGCATTCTTTGCTTTTACAAAGTTTACTAGCTGGTGAAGCACATGAAATTCATTCAACTTTACCAGTGGACAAAAGTGCCAATTATGATTTAATCAAGGCTGCCATTTTGAAAGCCTACCAAAGCCATATTTTAATAGCAGTTACATGTAAGTATTAAATAATTCATATTTTAAGTTCATTAAATTTCCAATTTTACCAAGAAAAGTTTTTCCCGATGAAGACTTTCCTTTAATAAGAGTAGGGAAAATAAATTGTTCAAAAAGCATAGTTAAAATTGTAACATACTGGTTGCTCAAATATGTTAGCAGTTAGCTCATCTGTTACAAGTTACAACCAGATAATCATCATTGTTTCATTGAAACTAGAGTATTGGGAGGTAAGTATTCTCCCCAAACTGCTCAATTGTACTTGTCTTCTTATAAATATAGAATGGTTTATTACAAAATTGTTGTAAGCAGCCACATGCTGAATTGCAACAATTTACAATAAAAAAGCAAAACAAGACAGAAGTCGTGAATTTAGTTTTTAAAAACACGCAACTGAGTATTTCATTTACATTAAATTGAAGAACTTTGACAAAGAGAAAAAGGTCATAACAAGTTTTAAAATATAAAATATTACTTGATGACAAATTGAAAAGGTAAGAACTGCAATAATTATAATTTGACAATTACTGAGAATTAAAAAGTTTGATTAAATTAGGGACAGCACTATCTCCGAGTCTGCTAGTTTTACATTTTGGCTGAGATATGTATCAAATTAGTTTTGTGAAGAATCCTGTGATATTTGGGGTGGGAGGAGGTGCAACATAGTCTCTTTAGCTTCCTATCCATACTTCCAGCAGAAGGTTGAGTTGTTGAGATTTTGGCATGCATCATCAATGACTGCTGAGAAGACAACTGGTCCAAGCCAAGTTCCTTGTGGTACTCCAGCATGCATATTGGTCCATTGGGATAGGACTCCCTTATAGTGGACACACTGTTGACGATTAGTTAGGAAGTTTGCTATCCATTGAACAAGGCACGGTTAAACACCTAAGTTAACCAAGTTGGATATGGCTTTGTTGTGGTCTATTAGGTCAAAAGTCTTGCTGAAATCAGTTGTGATGAGTGTCGTCGATGTTGTTTTGTTTCGGTCAGCATTATGATACAAAGTATTCATCAGATCAATTAGGCAGTATGTAGTAGAGAGAGCCCTTTTCGATTCCCAAACTGGCGTGGGTCAAGATGTGGTTCAAGGTCAAGTGTAGTCCATCTGGTGATAAAATCTTCTAAAACTATGGCAAAGTGGTCTGTTAACGCGATTGGCCTCAGTTTATCAACTGATTGATGCAGGGATTTTGGGAATAGGAATGATGACAGCTTTTTTCCAGACATCTGGAACAATACCAGATTGAAAATGTGGGCCAAGGGCGTGCTCAGTTCGCAGGCATACTCTTTTGGTTTTCCAGATTTGCCATGTTTAATGTGCTTCAGCTGGTGATAAACTTCCCAAGGATAGATGATTGAGACAGGTAGGCAGGTAACTCCTCTGCATTATGATTGGTGGTAGGTCACTTGCCACAGAAGCAAACTGGTTGTTTATGCTGTTTGCAATATCAAACAAATTGTTAGTCTCACTTTCTGGCACTTCGATTGGTTTGCTCTCTTTGTTGGAATTTGTAATTATCTTGATCTCCCGGTACCAAGCAGTTGGGTTGGAAACTTTCAGCCGTTTAACTTTGATATGATAGTGCTCACGTTTTGCTGTGGAAATGGCTCTGACTATTTTATTATGCAGGTACATGTACTTTCAAGTACGGGTGTTTTTTTAAGGAAAGCATCTTGGCGTTGTCCAATGAGTGATTTGATAGATGGAGTCATCCATGGCTTGTCAATTACATGAAGCTTGGTTGTCCAAATTGGAAAGTGATGTTCAATGGCTGCATTCAGAGTATTGTAGAAGGCAGTAGCCTATTTGTTGGGGTCTGCTGCTTCCATGATTGGGAACCAATCATGGTTACATGTCCAGGAACAAAACTGTTGTATGTTGGAGTCACATAGAGGTCTGGTGATAGGCGTTACACACAACTGGTTTTCAGGGGTGACCAAACTACATGCTGTGGTCACTCCTTCTGAGGGGGGTGCAAACCTGTGGCACAACATATTGGTTTGCCACATTGGAGATAATATTGTCTAAGTTATGGGTCAACAAGAAGTTGTGTAAGGTCGTGCTGATTGAAATAACCCATGATGTACCAGCTAACTGATTGTTGGTGAGAATGGTTTCAATCGTTTCATGGAGATGAGCAAGCAAACTATCAGCAACAGGACTGTTTGGTGGGTAATACACCACAGCAACTACAATGTGTGATATAGTTCTTGGTAGGCGTGTCGGGTGGATCTTGATCCACAGCACCTCAATAATCAGGGGTATTAACATTTAGTTGATCAGGATTTTGATCATCTTTTGATTCGTGATTCTTTTGATTCGTGATTTGGAGAACATGGAGTAACTGGGGATTGACACAAGATGACATGGCAGATCTGATTTAAACCAAGTTATTGCGGCAGTGTCAAAAGTGTGTTCCACTGCAGTTGAGTACAATTCATCAAACTTGTTGTTAAGTGATCTCACATTGCATAAATAAAATGATGACAGTTGATAAGGTTGCCTGTAATAAGGGGTTGCTCTAATCTTTACAATTTGTCTCACATCAGAAATGTATTGGTTTTTGGTAATACCAGTATCAATATTACGAATTTGAGATTGTATAACTGGTATTTGGCAGTGAATGTGTGATCCAGCACGACAATCGCCACGCATCTGTGAATGTGTGATCCAGCACGACAATCGCCATGCATCTGCTTGCAGATTCCTAAGTCACGTATAGTTTGGTAACAACTTAAAAAAAGTTTGGGTGTGATAGATTGTTTGAAGCTCAATAGCTGTTCTCTCGAATACTTTAGATTGTTCATATGATTCATGGTAATGGATAACAACACTGAGTGACAGGTAGATAATCAGGTGTCGTTTATGCACATATGTACATGTACCTGCAATCAAGAGGGCAAAGTACATTTGTACATATGGTAATTTGATAAAAAGTGTCTTATTTTACCCAATCTTGTATGATTTCTCAGCGGCATTCCACTTACAAACATGGCAGGAACAGCTAACGGCCTAATAAGATATCAGTTCACAGTAAAAAGGTAGACTCGGCAAAAGAAAGACAAATTAAGACTTTAAAATGCAAATGAAAAAAGGGTGATGGCTGCAGCTGAATAGCGCTCTTTTGTATTTGGTTATTTGGCCAGTTCTTCCAAGGTACATCATTTTGTGCAATACAAAAACATTAGTATGAAAATCCTGTACATGTGTGTGAGTGATAAAAATGTAAGTTTGCATTCCTTAATGAAAATCAAAGTAGATAAATGAGTTTGTTGTTGTATTTATTTATGTATTTCTATAAGTGAAATGCCTCATAAAATGTGCTTTAATTGACTAGATTTCTTGTTTTATTCCACAAAGGAACATATACCCCCATCACCCTGGGGAATGGTTACAACAATATTATAAATAAAGGCCCTTTACATAATGTCAGAAGAGTTGGAAAAGAGTAAACAACAAAGATAAACAATACACTAGATTTTTTTTGGGGGGGGGGTCCCATGCCATTTTGTATTTGGTATCTTTTGAAAGTGGAAAGTGTGGTGTTTTTCCTAAACTAATTACAAAGCCTCCTGTCAGCCTAAATAAATTAAATCTCAAAGGGCTTTCAACTGAACCTGACTTTGCCGAATGACATAACCACACCAGTCCCAATGTACGAATGACATAACCACACCAGTCCCAATGTACATATGGAGTAGGTTTAGCCAGTGTTTAAGGCAGCAAGCCACAGCGACCCCGCAATACTTAATACCATGCTGTCAGTTGTCACACTGTGTACAGTGTAACCGCCTGACTTTTGGTGCTTTTGTTTAAATTCAATTCAAATCAATTAATTGCTCTCTTGCTCTGCACCTAACATAATAAAGATAAGTTAAAAATCATTAAGGAAATACAAAATACAAATACAGTTTAAAGAAACTAACTGGAATAAACTATTTACATACGTATGTACAAAACACAGGCTTGAGCTTGCCACAGTACTTCAGAATGTTTACAACCCAAATCATTATGTCTATAATTGGAGGTCGCAAGTTAAAGTCCCACCCTAGTAAATTTTCCTTTGTTCAACCCCAAATTATTACAAATTTACTCAGTCAGTTTCCCCTGTGATTTATTACTGATAGCAAGTTGAATCTCCTGAACCACTTCATGTCCCACAATGTCTTTATCTGCACTTGTTTTGGGACGGGTCAACTTCGGGTCAACATCAGACAGATGGCTGATGTTTTAACCACCTGGACTTTCCAGTGTGACAACAGGTTCTTGAAAACATGCCTTGTAGAATTCCTTTCCGGAAAAGTGTATTTTGTAACCCCCCATTCCAGACCTTTGTCCTTTTGTACATATACATGTGTAAGGCATACATACAACAATCGGCAGGCTGCCACCATTGTTTGTCATTATATTTGGCTCAATGAGAGGCAAGTCCGAGCGTTCTGAGATTCCAGCATACCATGGTAGATTATCAGCTGTGGCTCACAGCTGAGGTTCTGTGAATCATGGTAAGTGCCTACAGAACATCACAGGACAATGTCAAATTCTGGAACTAATAATGATAACCTTTGTTTTCTTTCCTTTTTCAAGTCCGCAATATTGTCAACAATATTTTCAAAGGAAAATGATTCGAAGCACGAAAAGTTCTGAAAATAATATTATCACACGTAATAATAATACCACTTACAATTTAAAAAATACAAATGTGAAGTGATTAAAGTGATCTGTCTGCTGTCACTTCCCAGGTTGTGTCGTAAACTTGGTTGTGATCCCTGTCTATATGGCAGTTACAGGTTGAGTGGCTTCTGACTGGCACCCTGAACTAAGATATTGACAAAATAGGGAGACAGCCAACATCAGGGCTAGCTAGCTCTGTTGGTAATGTACCGGACATTAACCATGAGGTCCCAGGTTCAAGTCCCGCTAATCAGTTTTCATTGTTCAACCCAAAACTATTTTCTACAATTTTTGATATAATCGTCATACTGTCGACAGCTAAATGAAACAATGCATAATCACTCATTAAACACTGACTGGCACCCCGAACAAAGATATTGACTAATAGGGAGACTGCCAACATAGGGCTGGATACATGTAGCTCAGTTGGTAGAGCGCCGGTACGTTAATCCGGAGGTCGTTGGTTCAAGTCCCGCTCCAGTCAATTTTTCTTTGTTCAAACCCAAATTACTCATTAAACATGGCAACAATTGCAAGGACATTGCTATAAACAAAGCTAAATTATCAGGCCCTTATGCAATTATGGCATTGCGATCACCTACATTATGTTCCATTTCAGACCTTAATTTTCTAAGAATCTCATCCTGAATGTGAATGGGAACCCCAAAGTTCCCCAAAATGTTGTGTTGGACAGTCAGTTTGTATAGCAAATAACATAGTAATATGTACAAATCCACAGCCTACAATTGCTTCATTCCCTTGTGCATTCACACTGTATGTTGTAATACTTCATCATCTCTGGCGTTATTATGCTGATCCATGTATCAATGATTGTACAAGCTTATTTACATAAAGTCATGTAGGAGCTCAAACCTTTAAAGTTAACCTTTTGATTGATGCTACAGACATGGGGTAATGCAGAGATATTCTTTTGATTGATGCTACAGACATGGGGTAATGCAGAGACATTCTTTTGATTGATGCTACAGACATGGGGTAATGCAGATATATTCTTTACTGAAGCCAACCTTTCATAACTCGTCTTATTTATACCACCTTTGATTAATGTGAATGTTTTTGTTTTTATGAAATAATGATAGTTGGAGACGGGCAGCTCAGGAAAAACTGGTAAAGTGGAGAGTCCAGGGAAGTCAGCAGAGAAGGATCTTGAGTCTGTATTGGAAGAATGCAGGAATCTAAGACAGGAGATAAATAATCTAAGGACAGAAAACACAACCTTAAGGGTAAGTCACTGTCATAAAACTTAAAACAAACCACGACTGTTCTGCAACTTCCTATGTAAGTAGCCGCCCAATGTTTTCTAGGTCATACAACGTACAAAGCATAAGATGGGTTGGGGGGGGGGGTTGTCAGAGCCAGAGTCTGTTTGGCTTTCAAGGGTGAATAAAATAATGTCCTTTCATCGCTAACTTAGCAAAGGACAAAATTAATTGACTCGTAATTGTTTCCCATAACGAAAGGTATTTACAACAAGACACTTACAACATTGATTTCCAGTGGACATCTCCTACACTGTAGGTGGTACCTTTTTTTCCCTGCAGGTAGCATACAATTGGTTGACATAGAAACTGTGTCTTTGTTTTGCATGTATGTACTGTGCAACTTGTACACATTAGTAGTTGTACTTTGACCTGAGAACAAGTGTGATTGTGGTTTTTCACTGCTAAAGCCGTGTTCCCATTGGACTTTTTTTTTGTTAGAGTACCGCAACTGTTCTGTAGAATGACAAAATTAAATCCAATGGGGACGCTTGGTTAACTGACCTCCCTCCCTACCGCGACCGTGATGTAAAACTAACAGGCCGAAAGAGGTCGTGGAAGACTTCCGCGCAGCCACCGTAACTTATTTTGGCTGCTTAAAAGTCCAATGAGAACAGCTCCGTGCTGTAAACCTACCGCGACCGTGCTGTAAAACGCTATGCAAACAACACCACTTCTTGTATACATGTACGTCACTATACACAGAATGCGTGTGAAAATGGTAGTATGGTTCCCTGTCTCGTTTGCACTGATGGCGGTGTGGTATTATCATGTACCGTATGGTACATGTAGCATGAAATACAAAAGCTATGCTCAGCGCTTTGTTCAATCTCGTCCAGTTGCTGCAGTTATGCTACTGTACTAGTTAGAAACATGGCAGATTTGATCGATTTTGTGAGTTTAATTGGGCTAGATGAACGTGAAAATGCTGATGAAGGCACAGGAGAAATGATGGAGGATATTAAGTCAGTGTTTGTAGTACAATGATCTTTGTGTGATATGTAACAATGTATGTGCTAATAATAGTGCGCGTCGCGTCAGTGGATCTGGCTTGTTGAGGTGTCCGACGAATTCAGCGCGCGAAAAAACTACGTCACAGGAACGTCATATCCCGCATAGGTCAAAGGTGACTGTGCACAGCGCCCGTGATGTGTGACATTCTGACAGTCTGTAACAGCGAATGAACCGTTTCGTCGCGGAATATAAGTCCAGGTTAGAATTACACCAAAGCCAGTCACGGTAACTTTCTGCATGATCAATGACCACGGAAGAAAAAGTCCAATGGGAACACAGCTTTAGTCATGTACGTTGCACATGCCATGCCCTATCCGCCACACTATTGGACTTTGGCACAAGGGTGTTACTGCCAAAGATCATTTTTGCAATTCAATAGCCCAGATTGATCCTGCCAGGATTTAAATCAGCCTTAAAATATGTCACCACTTCCTTTGACTCGCCAATATATAAAATCACCAAACAATGCACATTAGTTTATTGATAATATCATAGAAAAAGTTCTTTGCATCAGAAATTAGTATGTGACCCAACATCGTTTTGCTTGGATGTGCCAAGAAATCTCGACATCAGCTTGAGAAGTAACTGGGAAAAAAAACAAAGAATTTTCTCTCTATTTTTTTCCACTCATTATTCAGGTTTTCATTGTTTTAAGGCGTTTTTTTCCCCTATTCATGAAGATTAATAATACAGAGTAAAATATGAAGACACTTTTGGCACTCTTAGGGAGTAATACAAAAGTTTACATATCTTTTGTGTACAATATTGAACAAATAGACATTTATA
>CM021529.1:9975676-9987924 GCA_010994315.2 Pisaster ochraceus
AATTACAATTTTGGGGTGGTTCTGAAAATTAGTGCTGTCTGTACGACCTTGAACATTTTGAAAATGTCTGACAAACCCCAATCAACACAGCTAAAACAAAATTTCAGGTAAAATGTTAGATCCTAGAGCCTGGTGAGGTCTTATGTCGAGCAAGGTACCAGATGTATAGAATGCTCCCAAACTGCCATGGTGGGTTTCAGACGGACCTCCCAATTGGTCCCCTTCTTGGCCTGTGACTTCTGATTGGTGCCCTTTTGGTTTGGTTACTCTTCGGTTATTGTTTTTTGAGGAGGAAAATGTATTGATGAAAAAATCTGAACAAAATACTCATTAACATTTTTATGAAAGGAGTTTTAGTTTTTATATTAAATACACAAATTTGTTAATTGTTACTGAAACAAAACAAAACTCTGGAACAATGATGCTTACTTGATCCAAAGTTTTTAGAAACCCCTTTTGTAAGTACAACATGCCCGATTTGTGCAACCACTAAAAGCTGGTACACATGTATATACGCTTGAAATATTAACGCTTGACGCAGTTTATAGAGGATGCTGACGCCTCAGCTGCAATGAAAAGGCTTAGCATCTAAAAGTTACAGCATTTGGCGATCATCATCGTGCGACCAAAACAAGCATTACACAAGTTTCATGATCGGAGGTGGGCAAACATTCTGAAGTTGGTGCCAGTAACTGGAAGCCGAGTTCAAGTTTAATTCTCAGATTTTCTTCATACTTTGTTAAATTATTTGTCCCCCCAATTGTTTATCACTTTGTTTTATATTTCTAACATCATGGAATTAATTGAACATAAAGATACAGAAACAAGGTTTCTGCGGATCCTGAAAAAGTATTAAATTTAACTATCCAAATTGAAGGTCTTAAAAAAGCATCAACATTTATTATATTCAGTCATTAGAGGTCAAAATAGATGAAGCGTGTCATGAATTTTCTTCTGTTGGTAAAGAACTGAAGTACGCTGCTTGTTAAAATAAAAAACTTAAAGTGTGAGAGAGTATGTAGCCATTTCCCCTGCTTTATTCACTTACCTTTGGTCTTAGAATTTTTAAGGGTAGCATTGAAAAGGGTCTTAAAAACTCTTAAATTTGACTTTTTATACTGTGCAGATGCCTGAGAAAAGAACAACATAACTGTTTATTGATTGTTGGCATGGTTGGTTTTCTCCAATTGAATTTTTATATTTTGTAGGAAACTTAATTTTAGTCTTTGATTTGTTGTTTTAGGATGGTGTTCGGCAGCGCAGAGCTGGTGGAGATTCTCAGATGACATCCATACAACCATCTGTGATGGAAACCAAGATTAATAACATGCCGTCTGTGGTTGCGCTTGTTGTTGCCATTATCATTGGAATTCTTATTGGCAAGGTTATCTTGTAAAAGTTGTGAATACTGAAGCCATCTGTTTACTGTTTCCATCTTCTTGTCTGAGAATTGGGGATCATAAGTTTAGATCAAAACTTAACTTACTAACTAACCGGCCAATCAGTAACAACATGATCCCATGAGTAACAACAGAACTTGTTGGAGATATTTATAGGTTGACTAAAATTGTTGGACTGTTAAAACGATACACATTCTGTCTCTTGTATAATGAGGGTATTCAGTTTATACCTATTATGCACACCAAAACAAAAACAAAAACATCTACTAGGAGAATAACTGTACAAATTTACTGAAAATTGTTAGGTGGCTTTTGTTCTGTAGGTCTTTGTGATTACAGCAAAGATTTGAAGCTGTAATTAATACAGCAAAGATTGATTAATTGTAATTCAAACACAGCAGTTTTAGTGTGTCATTGTTAAATCTGTTGTTAATCTAAAGAGCACAATATTGTTTGCATATTATGAATGATTCAAACTTGCAATAATTGCAGACATCAATTTTGTAATCCTGCTATGGTTTGTATCCACCCTTGTAAAATTACAAAGCTATCTTTGTTTTGAGTTTAGAGGTCTAGTTACATGTAGGTGAACAATATTGTACATGATTGGCATTCAGTCTGTGTGCTGGTCTGCTTGTGCTTATGTGTATGTGCCCATGTGGTCATGTGCCCATGTGCTTTGACCCATGTGATCATGTGCCCATGTTCTATGGCCCATGTGAACATGCGCATATGACCAAATGCATTTGTGCGCATATGCATGTGTGCACACCCTTATATGTGTTTAAGTGTTACATACGTGTGGACCTGAAAACAAAAGAGGTCCACACAATGTAGGGACTCGAAACACCATGTGGACTTACACACGTCCACAGTGTTTATCACAGTGCTGAGGAAGATGGTTTTTGTTAAGTGCACAGCACAAAGGAAAGTCCACAGAGTACATGTATATGCAACACACAGCTGTGCATGTGTGTCCCTGCGCATGTGCCCCTGCACTTTTATCTGCAGGTGGACCCTACAAAACTACATCATAGTTACATGCTTCCAATATGTAGTCACATCAGTGGTCACTTCACTACATTTAGAAGAGGTGCACAGCTCCAAAAGAATGATGACTTTTGGAGCAACCATTATTATGACCTGTTCATGGAAGTGCTGTTTCATTCAATAATAATGTTGCACTGAAACTGACTTTTATTCTTTCAAGTTCAAATAATTAAAAAAAAAAGTGTTTTTAAAAATGTAATTCTTTGTATTTTTTTTTTTAATTATCAAAATTAATTTTTATTTTATTTTATATTATTTTGTTTTATTTATCTACTTTTCGGGGGTGAGGGGCTTGGGTTTATTTACTTATCATTATTAACATATGAGTCTGCAATACTTGTTACACTATTATAATTTTTTCATTGTGATGGCACATTTTTTGTGTCAAAAGTAACTGTAACCCTTGGCTACAGATGTTGAACATAATATTCTGTACTGTATTCACACTTGCATACAAGTTAGACCATAGACAGGGTGATGAGTTGACAGTAATTTCAAGGGGCATATCAAAGAATGTACCTCACTTTGTAAACTGTAACGTGATGGCCACATTTCAATATGTGTAGTAAATCATATACCTACAATGTACATGTATGGCTAAAAACACAGTAAAAGTTGGTACAATATAGTGGACAACACTTAGGTCTGCGCTAAATGATTTTCGCACTGCAAACAAAATAAATTAAAATGAATTGGTGACTAATGTCAAACTTAGTAAAATAGTTTGCCGCATTAAAAGTCATTCAAAATGGCGGACGATAGAGAAAATTGCCAAATCATGTTTCATGATGGCAATTCAAGCTTTGACACTAAAATACTAATGTTACTGTTCCCCACCTTAAATGTTGTCCTTATTATACCATACCTTGGTGAGTGGTGTTCATTGTCTTATTTTAGTTTAATTCTGAAATTCTATAGATTATGTTTCTTCCAGTCAGAAGTTGTTTCTCATTCGTCCAGGAGTACTCCCAACTAACAAGAAGAACGTTCCCATTATTAAAAAATACATACATTTTTCAAACACTTTGTGCATGCAGATTCCCAACAAGCATCGTCCGACTAAGAATTCAATTCGACACGGCAAGAGCATGATGTTTGTCAGCACAACATGCAACTACCGTGTAGCATGGCAGAGCTTGCCGTGTTACACGGCAGTGTTGAACTTAAATCTATAGTTTGCACCAGATGTTGCTCTGTTGTCAAATTTAATTCATAATTTTATAATTAATTGAGTCCGACATGGCAAAAGTGCCATGGTTAGCGCAGGCTTTAAGTAGAACAGTTGTTTTTTGTTGAAATAAAAAACTAAATAATATTTGAGTTTGATTCTTGTAATAGTACTGTGCTGACGACCTCAGTCCATATACCTGTTATTCATTGTTTCTATTGAGGTGTTTGTTTGCAGGAAGGTTAGGGTTTTTAGCTAAACAATAGGTGATAGGTGCAGACCAATAGATGACATACTTACAATGGAATTACAAACTTGATGACATCCATGTATGCCACATACCAATTGTTATTAAGTACAGAATTTCTTATTTGGTTTATTTCAGCTTTTGAATTTGAATAAGTGGGTTCAAGTTATAAATTGTCCTCAAAATTTGTCCTTTTTTAAACTTAAAATGTTGTTTTTTGTTTTTTGGTTAAACCTCTTCATTTGTGCATCGTGAAAAACATAAAGTCTTTACCAAAAAACAAAAATATATTCACATGTAAATTTTGTGAGTTAATTTAATATAGTCTTAGCATTTTTAACCACTTTGGGTCGGTATTCCAAAAACAGTTCCACACCCCGTGAAGCTTCTGGAGTATCCTTTTCCTATGACTTCAGAAGGAAATACAACAAAGGTTCTCAAAACTAGCACTGGCATGTGTTGTTGTCTATTGAGGAGATATGAGTAGGCATTCACTGTGATTCACAATCTCGGAATGATCGATGCCATTGAGCCAAATACAATGATAAGCAGTAATAGCAGCCTGTCCGTGCTCGCCTTCATACCTCCTGTTCAATCTATTTGCCCTTTTTGTTAAAGAATGCAAAATTGGTGTGATGTTAAAATCTCAAATGCATGTCAATGAGCCATCAAATTATTGTTCCCAACTCAGACTAAATCAAATGTCACATTAATGCTACAAGGAATCTAAATCTGTCTGATATTGGATTTTCACTGTGTATATATGTATACAAATAATCAGCCTCTTTCATTATAACATTGCGCATGACTGTTTCTTTGAACTGAGGCCTCATGACTGAGGTCTTTGAACTGTTAGATTTTTTCACTGACCTCCCTTGAAAGAGATGTGAGACACTATTTGAAGTGATGTAGAGAATCTGCTTCATTGAGTTATTTCCTGTAAATTCTGTGCATCATCTCCGGATAAATAGGATCGCGTGTGATCCAGTTTTCAGGATTTCTATTTTTGTTCACTTGCACTTCTGTAGCTGTAGTTACAACATCAAGCAGTCGTCACCTGGAAACATAACATCTTGGCCTGTGTGAATTTGATATGTTGACATGTTTTCTTATGTTATCTTCTGTTATCTACCCCCTCTCTATCCCCCCCCCACAAAAGAGGTACATGTAGTTGTGTATGTTTCTGGAAACTATTCGGTTAAATTGGTCTTTTCACACAACCTGTCTGTAATTTGTTGTTTAAAGGTTGTGCAGTTGTTCATATTGCTGTTTCTTATGAAACTTATGATGCAAAATGTGTATGCGACAGCCAACTGTCTCTTGCATCGTTACTGGCGTGTGATTTTCTAAATGTAGCATGGGAAGTTTGTTTGACCTATACCAAAATATCCACAGCGTTGGAAATGAAAATATGTTTGTTTTGTCAGTGAAATCCATGTTATTTGCCAACAAAACTCTGCAACAAAATGTGATGAAACATTCCATAATGTCTTGCAAGTAAACAGCAAAACACTTTCTTTCACTTCACCCATGTGATATAACTGTATCAAGTTTTGCTTTATAGCACCATTGCACAAAATTAACATACAAGAAAAATTATCAACATTTCCAACATTTTTAATTACCCTTTTAATTTTCTTCATAGCCATGTGCATTATTATGGATGAAAATGAATTGGGAAAGTAGCTGAAGGGTTTGACATACACAAAACATCAAAAGCCTTATTTGTGTTTTTGGTAGCCCTGTTATGTAAAATGGGTCTATTATGAGCTTATTTTATAATTACATCTGCTGTATTAAAAAGCCACTTTCAGGATTGTTGGCTTTTGTTGGCCAAAATGATTTTTTGCCTCCTGCAAATTTGTTTGCCCAATGTTATAAAGTGTAATCGTAATAAATCGGGTGTGTTGCATTGCATGTATGGGACTGAAATTGACTTCAAACTACATAAGTCTGATACGAGTTTCATAACATACACATGGTTTAGGATGTTCTTGAACTAACTTCTTCCTGTCACATTTTGTCATTATTTTGCCTGGAGATGTCTTCTTACAAAAACATGTTATGCTTAAAACATCATTAACAAATATAAACCCTACTGTTATATACAAATCTCAAAAATAAATGCATGTTGGCTCGTATCATTTGTCAGGGAAAACAACTAAAACAAATTAATCGATATTTTGTTTATTCTTCTGTGTACAGCATTAGTGACAGTGACAGTTTGTTTTATCAAAATTATGGACATAATGGGGATTCTTAAAAAGAGTTGTTTATGAACTAATGTGAAAATGTTTGAATGACTGATGATTATTACCAGTTAAACTGTACAAATTAAAGTATGCTTCAGTAATAATGTAAGTGCATTCAGCAGTAAAGTAGTGTTTGGAAGGTCCAACTTCAAAGTCAGTAACTTAGCATCTACACCTTCATTATTGATTGCAAATACAGCTTGCTTCTCCACTTATATCTGCATTTGTATTACATATTGATATGTGTATATGATGTACATGTAGGTGACAAGTAAATAATTGGCATGTGGGCAAATATTATTAGGGCCAACTTTTTAACAAGCTATGTTCAATCCAGTTGTTTTATTTGAAAAGGAATAAATTAGCAGTTTCAAGAATTACTATTTGTTTGGATTTGAGAATAAAAAAGCTTTGCAACAGTTTTTATGTTTTTTAATTTGTTAACAGGTTCCCAATAAAGTTGTACGTCTCCCTGATATTTGAATATATCCCAGGGCCACTGGCTTTCAATCATTGTGTGTGCCATCACTTTTATTAGCAGAGCTTTGTTCACTCAAACCATTTAAAATAGTCATATTTGTTTGAAATCAATGTCACTTTAGTTTTGTTTTTGTTTTTACAGTAAAATTGATGATTATTAGCTGAGACAACATCATTGGTACTTCTTAAGGTAATACAGTGTACCACCAAAATAACTTTTCAACAGGTTGATATCTGTCACTTTAAACTTTGTTGTAAAATTCTATGGTTTCTTGGTGTTACGTTTTGTCAAGTTACATTTTGTCAACCATACAAATCAACACAATGCCAATATTTTGATTAAAGTAAAGACATCCTTTATTCTTCAGTGATTTAAATCTTTATAAATTGTTAAAATTTACCTAATAAATCAAAGCCATAAGTAAGCTATTGCAAATTTCAGGGTAATGAAATTGGCTGTTAATTTCACTCTGATTAACATTGGTAGAAAGGTGTTCAGTCTTTCTGATTCTACAATGTTCTAGTTGGAGCAAGTTGAAAATAAACCAAAGCAAATGGAATATAATGTATAATTCTATAGTTAAATTTTGTACTCTGCTTATAATGGATGTTTTTAAATTTGATACTTCTCAAAAAGAGGTTTTTTCCCCTTCTTTTTTTCTTAAAGGCAATTTGGGATGCAAATAGAGCAGATGTCTTACCACCAAGACATTTTTTATGAGAATCATGATCGGCAAGAAGATCTGAATATTGTTTGTGCTTACACCTCTCAATGTGGAGGTACAACTGAAGAGAAAGTTTAGTTCTTCATGACTATGCTCAGTAACATCACTGCAATTCCCGATGACAAAGTAAAGAGAAATACCTTAAGAGAAAGAGGAAAGCATCTGTGAAAAAGCAATGGAGACAAAACTTCATCTTTAAGATTACCTATAAGATGACCGCTGAGAACCAGGATTTAGTAGTTATTATCAGAGGTTGATGAATTAAGTTCTCATGTGATAAAAATAACAGCGATGCTTGTAACAATCCCTACTTTCCTTTCTCCATGGGCAAGCCCATATGTCAATTGTAACTGGAGTAACAGTCCCCCACTTTGTAATTGGAGTTACGGTCCAGAAACCATTAAGCTGTTACTCAACCACCTTTGACCTTTTCAACCCCAAAACAATCCCTACTTTCCTTTATCTGAGAGCAACCCCCCCCCACCCCACTTAAATTACAAGTCAATTAAAATTTACCTCTAACCCCAATTACGGTGCAGAAGCACTTTACCTATAACTTACCACTGTGAGCAACCCCCAACCAAGTTACAAGTCCAAATGTCACTTGTTACTCCAGTTACGGTCTGAACCCCAGACAGACAGACATGCTTAGGAGAGCTACATTGTGGGCTTTCCACAGGTGTTGTCTATGATCCCTTTTCTTTAATCTTTCCTGTTAAAAAAAAATGTGGGCTTAGCCGCACAATGTAAAAAAAGCCCACAACTACACATCCTACTTACAACTCACCCCACTATGTATCTCTCGTTCGTACAGCCCAACAGACAGACAGACGGACAGACGCCATAAACAATGACATTCCCCTTTCAGCCTGATGATTCCCAGTGTGCAGGGTCCTCTAATTCTCATCATCAACCACAAAATGGTGTCTGACGTATTGTCCTAGATGAAAGCTAGAAAGGTCCCTCAGGTGTTGTAGAAATGATCCCTGCAGCTGGTTTAGAGATCACTGCCCCTCTCACACAGATGCGCAATGTAAGCTTAATTTTGAAAAGAGACATCAACTGATAGTGAATTACCCGAGCTGATGATCTGGAGAAAACACATGCAGAGGCTGATGCAGCAACATGTACAGAAAGGGGCTTCATCTACTTTAAGTTCCACCAGCGCGACATACCAAAAGCCCCATGATTTTTATGTAACATACATGTGTGTTTGGAAAACACAAAAATGTAGTGTAAACGCTGCAGTATAAGCCTACTTGTAGACACCCTTTAAAATGACAACAAAAAAGCACAATTAATGACATATTCAGCTGCCTTCACTTGGTAGACACCCACAACTCATTTCAAACTTGCACCAATAAAGACTTGATTTAAAAAACTGGAGCTTACTGCTGCATAAGTTTATTTTAAGCTGGTCCAAACAATCAGATACCCTGTTCTGATTTTCCAGTCTTCTTAAATTTTTAGATTAAATATACATGTATTTCATGCTTGAAATAGTACAAGGTATTCATTCGGTGGCTCGGTGGGCAATTTGAATAGTAATGATGGGTGGCAGTACATGATGCAAGGAAATTAACACCGTCACTCCACTAGTGTCATTGTGCCTTGATGCTCCACCATGGCCTTGAACTGAAGTAAAAAAACCTTGAGGATTGGTGCTTTGGAAATTTCATTCAAAGCTCTTTAAGGCCGTTATGTTTTTGTGTTTTCCAAACACACATGCAGGTTAGACAAATCTTTGACATCCCTCACAGCCTTTCAGGATTACCATCTAAGATGTGTGTCTGACACCTTATTCAGACTGACGCTTCAGAAATGCGCCAAACCAAATTAATGAATTAAATAAATGAAAAGTTCAATGTCTGAAACAGTAAGGAGCGACTGGAGACGCTTCAAAGTCCTAAGATCGACTGTTGCAGTCATATGGATCCACTCTGGAGCATCTTGGTTTCAGGCGTTGATTTTACCAATGTAATCTTCACAGATAACCAGTAAGAAAATCTTTCATCCAACTCTGAAGAGAACCCTTTAATAGAACCTTGAAACATTTAACTCTAAATGGGTAACTGCGAGGGTAGAGATTGTTGATGTAAATGGTTAGCAACCTGTGAACTCATTTGGCTGCTGGTGCTGGATAAATAAAGGAGTTGAGATGGTTTCCTACCATTACCAATGAAAATCTGAAATAACTTATGAAGGACTAGGGAAATGGTGTGATGTAAATAATTGCCTTCCCCACAGGAAGGGGTTGAATGATATCTTGAATATCATTACTTAAGGCGTGAGAGAACTCAGGAATGGAAAGATCACACTTTGAAGGTTGATCACTGACAGTGATTGGCTTGGATAAGAAGAAACAAAGTGTCAACATTAAAATCAAGGCGGTTTTACAAAGGCTCATAATGTTTTTCAGTGGTTTCAGATTTACAGGGACAATCAAATCAACAAATGATCTGTAAATACAGACTACAGGTCAGACCTTAGAATACTTCAAATGATTAGATAAGTCTTAATAGTTGTTCCAATCAACTTAGTCTTTTTGCATTTCTGTGTAGTTTCATTCATGTTTTTCATTAATCCAAGGACAGGGTTTCTTTTGTGATCTTTGTATGGTTAATGGCTATAAATCTTTCCCTTCTTTTTCTTCCCAGTAGCAAGTGCAGCACCTTAGGTTAGGTTAGCATTTTTTAAAGTGTCATCCTTATGCACCTATTTATCTACACTTTGCACAGCACACTACGCACTTGCAACCTTAACTATCACGAGTAAATACTAGCTTACAGTTGGTCTGGGAAATCATACTTTTCAGTACAAAGCTATTTTCCTTTTAAAATTACTATCAATCCTGAGACCCCTCAGAGGGGCTGGAAATGTTTATTGCCTGGGGGGGGGAAGTGGAAAGGTCAGGCTCCTTTTTCCCACAAGCTGTTTTTATGAATGGTTGATGACAACATACAGGCTTGCTCTGAAGCCCTGACCCCTTAACAGATTCCCTGTGTATTCCTATGTAGTGCGGGGATTTTAAGCAATACGCATGCAATGCAATTTGACTCCAAAATGGCAGACCATTGAAAGACAGTAGCTGTGTGTGAGGTCAGTGCATTTAAAAAAAGTACTATCAGCTACCTGGGGAGTTATAAGGCACACATAAATGTGAGTTTACCCAACATGTATACTGTGTACAATGACTCATATAATTTTGTACATGGTACAAATAACCGGTAACAGGATTTCAAGCATAAATATAAAATATTAAGTTTTAGGCTTACACTTTAGAACTACTTCATGTTGTAGGATGCTGTGTTAAGGTCAAGAAGATAATTACCCAATTGTAGGTTCCCAACATTTATTTGGAAGTAAACAGCTTTAATCAGGCGAGAATTGCGGTGACACCATGTGTAAAGTCAAGAACCAACACTACTCAAAAGAGATTTTACACATGGTGTCACCGCAAACCTCACCTGATTGTAATCCCACCATGCAAATTTTCAAACAGTTTTGCTAAAATACATGTATTTGCAGAAATATTGTTGATCCATCTGTTTGACATGTACATGTTAGAGAGAGTATCTGCTAAGATGTTCTTTGATGATACTGTTACTCAGATCCCACAAGGCAGTAGCTAGATCCTCATTCTGTGCCTCTTCTGATGCTTGGCATAACTGACAATGGTTGAAGTACATACCACCTTTGCCTTCTAACTCCCTAGATGTAGCACAAAATACAGTCGTAGCTGCTCCTTGTTGCTACAACAAAACAAAAACAAGAAGTCAATAATTTCATCCAGCTGAGATTGGACAAGTCCAGATAAAAACAGTTTACAGATCAACTTAAATGAAATTACTAAAATTAATTTGACTGTTTATATTTGTTTAATTTGTTTTAGTTATTATTTGGTTATAAGTTTGAATTTTTTTGCAATTTGGTTGAAATTTGATTGGAAAAACTAGCCCCCTCCCCTTTAAATTTTAGAACTAGTGCTTATTTTTGCCGTTGGCTGCTCCTCACATGGTCTGAACCATTACATCATCGAAGGACGGCAATTGTTTGTCTTCATCTCTACGCATTTACCACTTGAATCATTCCCGTATTTGTTCTTACTTTCTGGAAATTCGGGCGATGTATGTTAACAACACTCAAAAAGACTTCAATCGTCAAAATGTTCCGAGAATGGTTTATATAAAGGGATCACCTAAAAAGTTATTTTATCTAAAAGCTTTACTGTTAAGTTGCTTATAGTGCAAGGATTGCTACAGTGAAGAACATAAAGGGACATATGATGGGAACAAAACTTAACACAGAGATGATTTAGTTTCACTTGCTCACAGAATCTTTTCGTGAACTTGAAATAAATTACTTTGTGTGCTCGACTCATTTTGTTCTCAAACAATCATTTTGCTTGAATTCATTTAGTTCTTACAAAATCATATCAGTAAAATCCTGTTGAACCCTCAAAATAATTTATTTTGTGCGCTATAAAGAAGTTATTTTGTGCACTCAACAATTTTTTAGAGCACTAGAAATCATTTAGTGCTTTCGAAACGATTTCTATATAGCACAAAGATTTTGAATGTCAAAAATATAAATATTTTGAATGAGCGAAATAGTTCTTTCGAACACACACAAATAATTTCACGAACACAAACTGATGAATAACCTGATTTTGTGAGCACGAAATGATTTTGAGCACACAAATTTAAAAACTCAAATTATTTCTGTAGTTATTACTTTTTATTATAACATGATCCTTTAGAGGCTCTGAATGTTACAGCCTCAATAGCACTGGACAATTTTATAGTTTCCTTGTTGAAGCATTGCCAGTTGTGCATCGTGACCTAGGGCATCATTGTAGGGCATCATTGTAGGGTTGCATTTTAGGGCATCATTGTAGGGTTGCATTGTAGGGCATCATTGTAGGGC
>CM021529.1:9992615-10007627 GCA_010994315.2 Pisaster ochraceus
GTGTGTGTGTGTGTGTGTGTGTTTCAAAACTCAGCACACAGTGCACATCAACATGCTTGAATGTTGCACTTGAACATGTTCAAACTCTGCTGCTACATTGTCCAAAAACCTTAAAGAATCACTTTGCCAGACACATCACTCTTATTGCAGTGAAACTTGCAAGAAAGCAAACACCCACTGCAACTCTGTCTATGATTTACTTTCTTGGAGAGGGGCATCTGTTAGAAAAATTATATTACATTTTCTTCTGAAAAGTCCAGCTTGGAAATAAACCTAAATCAGCTGAGTTTGTTTTGAAATCAATCAGACTATGTTTCTAATAATATTCTGCATGAAATTCCTCACAAAGGATGTATTTCAACCACGTAGACAAAGTACAGGATTGGGATTATCAAGAGTGAAAAAGACAGGTATTGTCAAGGAAAAAGATTCTACTGACTAGAAAGATTATACATCAGTCTCAGGTACAGTCAAAGTTGAGAAAAAACAAAGCCACAAGAATTACTGCAATCAAAATTACTAAAAATGAAGTAGTAGATGTTATGAAATTGTCACCGGTTGGTTGGATGATTGAAACTTAGAGGATGTTAATGAATGTACTCTTTCATATGTCATGCACCCTAAAAACTTACCTATGAGACTCACATGACAGTAAAACCACTCTAGATGGAGAGGACTTGATAAGAAGATCTTGAAGTTGATTTACAAGATAAAAGTGGGATAGATAGTTGACCTGAAAAGTCTTTTCTAAGCCATCTTCCGTAAGCTGCCACTTAATACCAAAAACTGCTGCATTACAAATTAACATGTGTAAGGGCCTGCAAAATAAGAAGACAAAATCAACTTAAATCATTGTCCAAGTAAATTAAACAATACCCTTTCACATCAGACACTATTTAGGGCTATTTGCAGGCCTGCAGTTATGTCTTTGTTTATAGGGCAAGATAACAACACAAATTTGGGAGGCTAATCAGCCTCACTCGCAATCGAGAAGCTGAATTGCGAAGGACACAGCTACAAGTTGGAGTCAAAGGCATGCAAGGCCTATATGAGCATAAAGTACAGCCAGCGAGATCAAAGATGTTTACTTTTCCAGAGGGAGGAAAACCGGAGGGGCCCGAGAAAAACCCTTGTGGCATAGGAGAGACCAACGCACAACTCTACTCATATATGGCCTTAGCCAGGAATCAAACCAGGGCCATAGTGGTGAGAGATGAGCGCTTTACCCACTAGCTACCCATAAACAAAATCACTGAAACAAGATTCAAGTGTCACAGTGTAAGGCCCACCGGCGTATAAGATGCAACATTATTATTATTATTGGTTTATTAAAAACATTCAAACATCGCAGCCAAAGGCTGAATTGTGTTTAAAATACAGAGATTTATAAAAATATATTTTTAAGAATTAACGAAAAACATTTAGAAATACAAAATAAAATTATAAATACATATTGTTAAAAGTATATATGACTGCTCACATAGACGCTCACATGGCCCCATTCACTGCTGGTACATCACCACATACAGGGGTCATTGTGTTGGTACATGACATTTACAGTACCATAACTTGAAATTTAGTAAAATGTTGCTTCATCCTTCACTTAATTTCACCGCCTCAGAACTTACTACGAGATCATGGTCTGGATTGGGAGTGATAAAATCTTGGGCTGGAAACTGGAGGTCAATCAATTGGTTCTACATACATGTATGTCATAAATGGACACTGCTCCAGATATAATCCCCTGAAGATGACTTATTGCAACCACTCAACTGCCTGTAAAACAACCTGTTGTGGCTGTACAGGTTACACACTACCAGGCCACAGCGTCTGTGGCTGGACGCATGCGACAATCTGTACAATGAATCTCTGTTAAAACAGATACGGTGAATAGTGACTGTATGCGTGTGTAGTATTTCATCCAAGATGACTGCCATCATTAAGTTATTGGGAACTTGATCAATCAATGATAATTTAACTGGCCTAATATAATTTTAAACCTGGCAATCTTGGAGTACACACCTAAACTACGGATCTAATGAGAAAAATATTTGATCTTTAGCCTTTGGCGGCCATCTTCAATGCCATGTTGAATTCTTTTAGGTTACCTCATAACTCAATGATATTTGTAGGCCCTACCGGTCTTAACTTCTTTATTTGTATACACTAAAACATAGTGGCAGACACTCAAATTACACAGTAAATGACTTCTAGCCATCTTGGATTTCAAGCTTTACCCAATAACACTTTCACTGGGCTGTGTAAATGGCTTCTAGCCATCTTGGATTTCAAGCTTTACCCAATAACACTTTCACTGGGCTGTGTAAAGTTTGGAACCCCTTAAACAGAGGGGTTTACATTAAGGCCATAATGTAAACAGTTAGTGACTTATAACTTTGAATTTTTGTGTAATTGGCAGCCATTTTGGAGTCCATCACTAACATTTACTTTAGTTGCACTTTCCACATTTAATATGATAAAAAACAGTAACAGCCCAAAACAAATAAATAAATTGTCCTTAAAAACTGCAACTGGAATGTCATTGCATTTCATCAGAATACATTTTTATGATTTGTGTACAGTTTCATTAACTTTCCATGCATGAGGAAGCATTGTGAAAAGCATGGGGAAAACTGGAATTTCAGACATTTCTGTCAAGATCTTTCAGGACTGAGCAACATGTAGTAGAGCAGTGAGCCAATGGTTCCATTTCTTTTAGTGCATCACTTTACTTTGTTGAATGTATTGAATAACTAGTAAATGCTTTTAAAATCAAACACTGGGATGGGCGAGTCAAAAACATTTTGGGAAACAAAATATATATTTGAAATCAATGTTAATTTTGAATGGCCCCCAAGGTATGGGAATAACAGTGTGACGACTTGGTCTGCAATGCAAGGTAATGACTACAGGTTGGTGGCTGGCTGATGTATACTTTACCTTTGGCTCGATCAATTAAAGGCCAGCCCCAACCCAGTTACAACCACAAAGTGAACACCATCTCCTCACACTATTAAGTTCCCAAGTACTACACTTACCAACCCTGCAGTTTATAGCTGTCAGCAAATTCTTTAACACTTCTGAAAGATGCCAGGTCAAGAATCATAGTGCTGACTTCAGCCAGTGAAAGTTCCTCTTTGATTTTGGCTGCAGCAGTATTAGCACTCTTCAGGTTGTGACTGGCTATGACTACATGAACACCATGAAGTGCAAGTGACCTGGCAGTTTCAAATCCTGTAAGTTGACAAAAAAAATTTGTATGTAGATTTCTAGCTCAATAAAAAGACTAGTCTCAAAGAATCCAGTTAAACCTGGTTTCTTACAACATGATCTCTAGTCATAATGGTGTTAAGAAAATGTTGTTTATTGTTTAGAGGAAATACTTTTGCATCTTGCTTGCATACTTGTTTTAAAAACCCCTACGTAAACTAACTGTCCTTTTCTTCACATTATGCACATGATTTGATACTTATGAATCGTTTCATTCCAACCTATTTATATCTTTAAAATGTGTTGACACTGAGAAGCAGGTAATTTTTCTTCTACAATTTCTTTTCTTGACTTCTTGAATGAACATTTTGACAGGTACAACAAAAAATCTTCTGAAATTATCACTGGGACATCATTTCTAATAATGTGCCAAGTCCTCCCAGCATTATCGCGCAACAAAATGACTTTGTTTTAGCCATAATGACCATGACAATTCATAGAGGAGTCCAAAAATAATAGGCTTCTGGGAATCCCAAGGCCAACCCACACAATAAGTTTGGAGTTAATATGGCAAGCCCTTTTAGAGTCATCACTATTTCTTTTGTTTTAGCCAAAATAACCTTCACATTTGGCCTAGGGTACAAAAGCAATAAGCATCTACGGGGTCTCAAGACCAGTCCACAAACCAAGTTTGGAGTTGATATGAGAAGTCCTTCTTGAGGTATTGCTCCGACAACATTTTTTTTGTTTTAGCCATAATGACCTTTCCAAATAGAATTACTTCTTAATGTACTCCAAAAGGCGTGCTGTCTACCTGTAATACATGGACCAACTAAATTATTAACTATAACAGCATTACCAATGTCACAATGTAAGTTAAATTACCTTAGGACCATTTACCTGAATTACAAAGAATATTACTTATTCTCAGCCCTCAGTTATTAATCGGAATGTGGGTTTCCCGCAAGAATATTAAGCCAACTTTACAGCATTGAAAATAACAACAAAAATACAATTTCATTTAAAGAAGCAACTGAAAAAAAATGAAAAGAGAAGAATTATAATAATCGTTCTGTCTATGAAGGCAATGGAGTGGTCTACTTCTGTCTCTCCCTTTTTGAACAGGATGGATTGTTATTGTCTTGCTTCTTGCTAGACGTAAAAGATTGTGAGACAGCTTTCTCCTTCACAAAAAATTGTGGTGCTTTCAAAAAGAAATCTCAGTACACCTCTGGTTGTTGTTGCTGTCGATCACATCATAACTGACACTTCATGGTTCACACAGTGGAATGCCAATGTTATCTATTTTTAGGCTACGCTGCTTGCCTTGTTGAGTGAGATGCCTGTTAGAGTCTTCACCTGATCTGACCCTCTGAGACTGGGATGTCCTGTCTTTCCATTTCCTTCAACGCTTTGCTGCAAGATAATTTGTTCAAGGTTGTTGCCTTTTCTCCTTCTTATATGCCCAAAGTACAAGCATCTATTGACCCATTTCACTTGACGTCATCATCACAATAATCTTGATTGCCCAATGCCAGCTGCTTGGAGATGTCATTTCAGACAGTCCTGGAAATGAAGTTGAGGGCGGTACTCTACGACTAAACCCTTTCGTAGGTTCCCCATAGAATATCTGCTTCAGTAGTCAGAAGTCATCGATACGTACAAGGTGTCCGCTCCAGCGTAGCAGTCTGGCAAGCAACATGAACTCGACACTGACTCAATACCAGCCTAGTCTTGGTTCCAGGACCATGGTGTTTGCGCGTACGCACAACCAGTGTTCAGATCGTATGTACCATGTACACCGCACACTGTACACGTTTGTAATTAATAAACAGAGAGGGCGCTTTGTATTTTTGTTTGGGTCCCACCAAGGTCTTGGACATTTGCACCGACGGAACTTTTTCTTTGTTTTTCTGCAAATCTCCCCCAACTTTTCGGGGAAGCCAATCAGAGATCGCGGTTTTACTTGGTTCATGAATAATTAATCATTGTGGTGCACAGGAAGGTTTTAGTACAAGTTCAATGCAGCTGTACTCTGCACCAGACATGCACTGTATTTTATAACCCTTACTCTATGATATAACTTTTTGGGAGACTGTGGTTGTGAACTTTCTGGTGACTGCAGTCATCTGAGCTGTGACTCGGCAGCAGCAGATTGTGCAGGTGTTAACATAGCTGCTTCTACTAAGCAGTATGTGTCTCTAAATTGCTTTTCGACGAAATCCTGCGCTGCTGCTGGATTTTTTGGGGGCATTGTCTTGGGCATCATTGAGGAAAATTCTAAATAACCATAAATAAGCCATTTCCAATTTACACAAAGTGCCAAAATCCTACACAAAGTGCAAACCATTGAGGCTAAACACTGACAGAAAACATTACCAACCCTGTGTAGTTCAAACATACGGCACTGGTAGTGAAAACCTACAAATCTACAAGTAAAACGGACTTACGCAACTTTCCTGGAAAAAAAAAAATATGGCTCTGTAATTTCTCCTTTTCCCCAAAAATAATTCACGACTAATGAGGATGAAACTTCTACAGGTAAATTGTGTTACATATATCTTCATTCATAGTGAGTAGAGATCTTCATCCTATTACCCAAAAATCAGAAATACAGACGTCCTTAAATTTAGCTGATGAAATTTCACACATTACGAAACTGGAAATACATCAACCAAAAGTAAGGTATGCCACTTATGTGTACAACATTTGCCAACGCCAGCAAATTAAGAAAGTAAAGTCACATCGACAAACCAGCGAGGAAATCCATAGGAGGTAAGTGGCGTCTTTGACAACCCCATAAACACCAATATCTCCACTCAACCAGCTGTCGTCCCCGACACTGCAAAACCAGCATAGCCTATACAGTCAGGCCCTCAGACTCCGTCGAATCTGTTCTAATGATTCCGATTTAATCCACCACTCACAGGAACAGGGGTCAAGAGGGCAAAAAATGACCAAAAATATTTTTACCATTTTAAACATTATATAGTTATTAGTACAAATAACAAAAAAGTAGTGGTGTCATAATTTTAACATACCCCAAAAGAAATTATGAAATATGCTTTGCGTCTGCCTTCACGCGGCAGAAAGTGAAACAAAAGCCGTCAGGAGCACTTTTTTAGAGGCTTTCAAGATGACGTAGCTGGACGTGTGAGACAACGAAACGACTGTATACTGCGCCGCGATGTGTGCATAATATATGACATACATGCATACATACACACACACACATTCCTGTTTTTGCATCCCTGTGGAGACATCTTTTGTTCTTTCCTTTGTCCCTGTAGTTAAGAACCTCCCATAGACTTTGTACACAACATTCCTTGCAACCCAGTCTTTAGAATTCCCCCTATGGAAACCCTTTGCACACATACACACATACAGCTCGTGAGTAAAGTTCAAGCATGTCGTCGTCGTCCGGAAGTAAACTTGATTGTGAGGAAGTATCAAATGCAACTAGTGACTCCTTCACCAGCCATACCGGTGGTACCACCCATAGGACAAGGGGTCATGTCACCTGCACCACCACTAATCTAACCTATTTAATATCTTGCAAAGTTTGTGGTGTTCCATATATAGGTGAAACAAGAACTATACTCAAGATACGTTTCTATGGCCACAGATCCACAGTCAACACCCATAAGCTGGATACACCCGTAGGACATCATTTCAATCTTCCTAGAATCAGTCAATTTCTGACATGATTTTACAGGGCATTGAGGCACTAGAAAGCCACAGAGAGATTGTTCGTCTGAGTAGAGAGAAATTATGGATAAGATGTCTCCAGACCATTCAACCCCATGGTCTGAATACCCAAGAAGGAAATGACTAATAACTTTTTGTCTTTGCCTTCTCCTTTTTACCACAGATACACCCCCCCATGCAGTCTGCCTCATTCACCAATAAACTACTTTTCTCTCCTCTCCCCATCATTGATTTTGTCCTTTGTGTTCCCCACCTCTTGTGGTCAACCAGCCCCTTCCCCCAATCACCCCTTTTGTTACTAGGCCACTCACTATTTTTTTTCAAAAAAGAGAATGTCACAAAAAGGCAAATGAATACATCGTACCCGAGAAGATAAGAATCAAGAGCTTCAGACAGTCACTGTTTCTTTAGAGCATTCAAGCCTAAACAACTGCAAGCTTGTAATTTAGCTTGTATGTGTGCCTCACTAAGTTTTGTGGAAGCGGCCATGATGATGTGATGGCCACAGCTTAAGAAATTCATTGACGTTTAGCTTCGTTCGCCACGCGCATAGTTTCATCTTCAATCAGTCACATGATATGAATATTGCATACATTACAAGTAATTTACATATTCTGGTCACGTCTCTAAATAGCAAATGTCCAAGATGTCCAGATGTTGAGGATGGCACAAAGATGGCGGAGTTGAATGTGATTAAGTTTCCGGATATGTCTTTGGTATACTGTGTACGTTTCAGTTGCATAAAGAGTGTACATGTATAATATGCAAATTTTCTATTCAATAACCATTGGGTTCTGTGCACTACCAACAGTTGCGGGGAGTATTCAGACTAGTTGGTAGGGATAATGTACTCAAAGCATAAAAACGAAATAGTACCATTTAAGCAGATGGTGAAACTCTATTTGAGACACACTGTGGGTACGTTCAGACGAGGAGTTAAACCAACCCTTAATCCGAGCACCGCGGGTGTCCAAAAAATAAAAATGACTTATTCCAAATTGGGCTTGCGTTCACACGAGTAAGTTAGTCCTGTCCACACGGGTTAAACTGACCCACACAGTGATCATCAGGTCATGCATAGCTGACCCCGACTGACCACTCTTCCGGTCCATCGTATACATGTACATGTATCAGCTGGAAATTACTTGTGGTAGTCTACGCGCGTTGTTGTTATGATGATGTAACCTTCTGTGGAGAGGTCACATGGAATAAAATAGACCGGATGTAGCAGGTCAGTTGCGTTCCATCGATGGTTTATTGGGCCTCGCAGCGGGGGGTTGGCCGTAAAACCTGGGCTAAGTTACGCTAATCCAACATTTTTTGAGGTTTAGTTTAGCCCAGATTTTTGATTTCCAACGGAGGGTTATTTTAGCACTTTTGGATTAAGGGCTAGTTTAACTCCTCGTCTGAACGTACCCTTAAACACCTCCATCAGTTCTGTTTGTGCAATGGATATATGGTGGAATTGAATTGAAGTGTCATTGAGGTCAGCGATGACATGGCTGTCAAAGTGACCACCATGCAACCAAGTCTCATTGATTGCACACATGTAAATACCATGATCTATGATCAGTGGATTTTGCAACACTTATGCTTAATGAGCCTATAATAGACAGCAAGTGGGGAACCCCGCTTTTGACTGTGTAGATCATGGGCACTCTAAGGCGAAGAATGTCAATAACAATAGAACAGAGGTGTTTGGTCAGGAATTCCCCTATCAAAGAATGGACGAACTGAAGCAACAGCAGAGATGAGTGCTGTGAGGTGGTTCCATAGGATACATAACCACAAATGGCATGGAAAATTTGTGTAATGCAACCAAAATTGTTGATCTCAGAAATTGAAAAATGTCCTGAACATTGGTTCTATTGAGACCAAACACAGGCTACTTGAATCCTTGGTGAGATAGAAAGTCCCCAAAGTTGATGCAATTGGGGAACTGCATGACGAGTTCAATCCAACGGCGCTACCCATCTTTCTACAAAGGAATATATCTTGTTTATTTCAATCACACATCATTACATAACATTTTGAAATGCTCTAACCAACCCGCTTAATATTCAAGCACAAGGGAAGAATTGACAACACACTTTATTGTAACCCTGTTCTAAGTGTTTGACATGATTTCACTGTACAGAAAATGGCTCAGCTGGTGACCAGAAGCCCATGGAGTAAGCTAGTTTCCTCATCAGCATTCAAAGTTTCTTTCATAAGAAATGCTGTTAAGAGATGAAATGGGTGTGTTTTTGTAAAATTACACACAAATGTATGCCACCTCTGGAGGCGGAAGTAAGACAAACTTTGGGGGGTGCAGCAGATACGAACTCATGTGATGCAATGACTAATACCAACAGAACAAGCTTTACACCTAGACAAATTTGTTTCCTATGACACATCTCTGTCTATGGACATACCAAGATTCAACTCAATCAGACTTTACATTCGTAGATACTTTTATGACTTTGAAAAGTGCACCTTTAATGTGATGTCACGTGAAACGTGCTCAAATTTCACCCCCAACACGTCCTTGTCTACAAATACGCCAAGATTAAACTAATTTAACGCAAGATTAAACTCGTTTATTTCTTGATTTAAGATTAAACTCAAACAGAATTGTACTTTCGTATATATACGACTTCGAAAATTGTACTTTAGTGTGATGTAACAAGGCACATGATGACGTCATCAGGACGTCATCTCAATTTTCAACTTAAACACATGTCTATGGACATATCAAGATTTAACTCAATCAAACTTGTACTTCTGTAGATATATGACATCAAAAAGTGCACCTTAATGTGACATGATGACATCATGATGACATCACTCCTGAGATTGGACATCTATATAAGGTCTATGTGTATGCCAAGTTTGATCAATATCAGAAGTTGTTTGATGGCAAACATGCCATCCAGAAAAAATCTGTGCACAAAGTCTATTCTATGGGATTTGGGATAGAACTAAAAAAAAAAAAACTAGACTTACCATGTCTGTAAAACAGAACATAGGGCTTTTTCTCTTAAACTTTAGGACCTGCACCTTTATGTTGATATCCCGTGACCTATATTGTCGTCAGCAAAACATTACATGTTCACTGCACATCTCTAGTGTTAGGTAAGGATATTTGAAAACTATACATTCAAGGTGATGTCACTAAACCCTTTATGATGCATCATGGCGTGATTTCAAGTTGTATATTGTTAAACATCCCGGTTTGAGTATACACATGCAAGGTTTCAGGGTTTGTTTGCATTTTTTACTGAATATATGGATCTTTGAAAACTGCACCTTTAATGTGAAGTCATGTGACACATGGTGAGGTCATTATAAAGGGACCTGAAATTTTTTGGTATACCAAATCCTGGCATGGAATGTTTTAGCTCAAAAACTGCACCTTTAAGGTGACATCACGTGACACTTGATGTTACCATTATAACAAGACCACAAAATGTTGATGTAAAACATCCCAGCTTGAATACATGCAAGAGTTCAGTTTGACCACATTTTGGGCCGTAGGTAAGAACATTTGAAAACTGCACCTTTAAGGCAACATCATGTGATACTTGATGACATCATTATAACAAGATTTCTAATTTTTGATGTAACACATCCGGGCTTGAATACATACAAGGTTTCATCTTGATCATGCATTTTTGCAAACTTGTCCTTATGTGTGGAGTAATGTGGCACTTAGAATGTCGGCTTGATCACACATTCATTCATGTACAATGTATCAATCTTTAAAAATTGCACCTTTAAGGTGACGTCATGTATTTGTTTTAGGAGACACTTACTCTTTGCATTCACACAGTATGTGCCAAGTTTCAAGACAATCTGACATACAATAGAAAAACAATTATCCAACAGAAGGCAACAAAAATATTCTTAATAAAATTACAAATATAAATGATAACGTCACTATGGCGTAAATTTTACTGTGATCATTCTGGTGTATTGTACCTACCTGCAAAGTTCCATGACATAGACCCTTGTCTTATGTGTTTTTGAAAAAAATCGATTTTTCATGACTTCATTGTGACGTGACATATTTGTCCCCATTCTGTGCATCGCCTATGCTTAATAAAGCTAGAATTCAGCACCCTTTTCTCTCTAGATAGTTCGCAAAGAATGTTTAATATAAAAAAAAATAATAATCTTTATAAAAAATACCAACGATATCATCACGACATGACCTCAATTTTTGGATGTAACACCTCCCAGCTTAAATACTTGCATAGTTTCAGCTTGATCGCACACGTTGTTGTGTATATATTCAACCTTGAACACTGCATCTTTAAGGTGATGCATGTGACTGGTGACGTCATGATTACATAATTGGTACTAGCCACATCTTTGACATGTGGTCTTTGCTTGGACCAAGTTTGATGAAGATCCAAGCTTAGACGATGACCAAAGTGCCGCACAGAAAAAAATGAAAAACTGTTACAAATTCTATGGGAATTTCTGCAGTAGATAAAGAAAACAAGAAAAAAATCAACCCCCCAAAATGCCTTTCCTGCGGTCACACGGAAAAGCAAAAAAGAATACAAAATCTGACCAAAAGCAAAGCCTTTTCCGGCAAGAGTGCCGGAAAAGCCAATAAACAAGGGCTTATACTCATGTCTTGTAGTGGATATTGTTCACTCCATGAACTATACATGTGTATTTGTTGTTTTAAAATTAATATCCTAAGAAACACCTACCAATTCCTGTAGTGGCCCCTGTTACCACTGCATACTTGTCAGAGAGATCTCTGCCCTGTAACACACCAAGTGCTGAACTGTAAGCATCAAAGCGTTGGGATATAACGTCAGGTCTCCCACAATCTTCATGAGCAAAGGCAAGACGAGGGTCTGTATAGGTTGTTCTCTTATTTACATGGCTACAGGAAAACAAAACAAAAATGCTTACAATCAACAACACTACGAATAAACTGCATTTTTACAGCGCCAATCCATAATTCTAATAAAAGCTCCCAGGCACTGTACAACTTAGAGAAAATATAAATGTTAGATATTTTACAATAATTTAATTAATCTAAGAAAAGGCAATAGATAATTAGTCAATGAATGGGTACCAAAGAAACAAAAGAATAATTCTAATTACCTACTATTTTATATAAAGTAATAAACCACAAGGGAAACTGACTGACAAATTTTACATAATTTGGGTTTGAATAATGAAAAATTGACTGGAGCGGGACTTGAACCAACAACCTCTGGATTAACACACTGGGGCTCTACCAACTGAGCTATCCAGCCCTATGTTGGCGATCTCCTCGCACTTTAAAATTTGAATGTATTTAATTTAAGGAATATGAAGATAAGTAATCATTAATTATGGAAGCATTTAATAAAAAGAATTAAATATGAAAGCATTCAGGAGATATAAGTAGTGGTTTTGCCCCATGTAGATTCAATGGATTCTCCCACCACAATTCATGTCAAGGTCTTTGTGGTAGTTTAATAATAAATTTAGCCTTACTGTATTATCTAAAACCTGATATGGTCTGAACCATACGTCATAGCGTTCTAATCTTTGGCCCATCTTGCAGCTTATGGCACATTTTATTCAAAAATGTGACCCTCTTAGACCTTTACTTCTGGTACAAACAGGAAGCTCTAAAATTTAATCTCCTGAACCACTAGTCATAACAGCAAGTTCAAGGAGTTCCTTTAGGTATTACGTTCAAACTTAACATAATTACCGAGTAGGCCCATAATGACATGTCATTTTTTTCCAACAACCGAAACCACCAGTGTTTGTTACATTACAAACACATGTCTAGTTATATTTATTTTGTGAAGCCTGCACCTAGAGTGGCCTTTTGTACCTTGTGATGGGCGACTTAAAAATGTTTTTTAAATATTTATCTGGAATTGAGGGTTAAACAATAACTCCCAGAAAAGGGATATTACAAGGCATGTTTTCCAATACCGTGTGTTTTCTCTTTGTATGGGTGAAACGACGCATAGCTAGGTCATAGGTGTACACTGTACATGTAGGTGCACACCTGTGCAAGCTAAACAATGGAATGTCTGGGTGTTTATTTTCGTCTGCCATCCTGCTGGCAGCTAAATATTGTGGGCACTCCAAAGTTGTTCCCATTGTAATACACTGTCCGCCAGAAGCCAGACCAGAAAAAAATTTGCGGATATTTATGTCATCCGACACAAAGTTGACACACCCACAGAAAAACCTCAATAACTCTACTCCATCTGCAGTCACCCCACACACTGCAAAACAGCATAGCCCTTAGACTCTGACGGATCTGTTCTAATGATTCTGATTTTGTCCACCACTCACAGGACTTTAAAGGGACACACCGGCTTACTGTTTTCATAATTTAGTGATGTGGAATGACAGACAATAATTTTTAAATGGTTGTTGTAAAAAAAAAATCATCAAAATATCACTTAATTAACGAAAAATGTGAAGAAAAAAAAACGCGGTCAAAGGTCAGCTATACGCTTTTCTAGCCGTTGCAACTGTCATGTTTACGTGACAATGTTGCGCAATGTTGTAAGTAGACTGGTGCTCTGTTTATGTATTAATTATAACAATGGCGAGGCATGAGGATTCAGACTTCATATCCACCAAGCCCAAATTCAAGTGTAAATGAAAAAACAGACATAAACGGACGTTAGTCCATAGAGCAAGCTTCCTTGCTCTATGGTCAGTCCTAGTCAAAGTCCGATCACGATCGTAACCAACAACTGTTTCAGTTGAACCTGCCATTGAAACAGATATTGATTACGACCGTGAAAACGCACCCCAACCTGTATTCTGTGTACGACAAACTGGACGAACTTACTTGCAATGGAGAACGAGCTTAGACATCCAAGGATCGGTACAAAAAACATCGCAAGGAAAACACCCAGAAGGTGGTCCGCTGGTGCGCCGTAAAACATGCTTCGGTTGCACGGACTCTCTGAATGCGAATGTTATGTTCGATTTTTCATCATTATTTACAAATTGTATCAATAATCTGAATGCATAGTCTTTTTTGTCAAATACTCATGAATAGTTGTTAAAAAAACAAATTTAAATTTGGTTCAGTAATTTACTTTTATACGGCTGTAAGTAACTCTGAAGATCACGTGATTTATCCGAACCACTTTTTTGGTTCGGAAAAATCACGTGACCTTGGTTTTTTGAAAAATGCTTGAAAACGGCAAAATTTGATGGTTTCTTTTAGGAACCGTTCTTCTCCATTCCTGGAAGACCTTTGAAGTCATATGTTAGCCTATTTTGTAGCCCAAATAGCCCAACGAAGCCGGTGTGCCCCTTTAAGAAACACCTTGTTTCTCTTGGTCATAGCTCCCTTGCAGCCCATCCAGCAATCCAGAAAGTGAAGGCTCATTGTAGGGAATCAGTACTTGCTAAAAGACACAAACAACAGCAGAACTCACCTCCCCCAATTCATAAAAATACCAGTTCTCACCATCATATTCTACACATCAGATCGACTTCAACATGCTGTACAGGAAGAACCCATACTTGCCTAGCCTACAGACACCTACCCAGTCTCAGGGATCTTATTGTCTGGGCAGAAGTCCCTCCACCCCACACCTTAATTATACTGTTGATCCACCTATGCCACAGGGAACTTTCAGGTGCCCAAACACATCCAAATACATTGTCTGTAGAAAACACATTAGAGAATCGGACTTCTTCACAACTCATACCGGTGTACCACCCATAAGACAAGGGGTCATGTCACCTGCAACGCCACTAATCTCATCTATCGAATATCTTGCAAAGTTTGTGGTGTTCAACATAATAGGTGAAACAAGAACTACATTCAAAAGAGGTTTCTAGGGCCACAGATCCACAGTCAACACCCCACGAGCTGAATACAACTCAGGGCATCACTTTAATCTTCCTAATCACTCCATTTCTGACTTGATTTTACAGGGCATTGAAGCACTATAGGTAACCACAGAGAGATTATTCGTCTGAGTAGGAAGAAACAGTAGGCCATGATCTGAAAATCCAAGAAGGAAATAATTAATACCTTCTCCTTTTTCCACAGGTGTCCTACCCGGATGAAGATAGAAGCAAATGGGTTGTTTAAAAGGAGGTGCTTGGTCA
>CM021529.1:10038584-10057022 GCA_010994315.2 Pisaster ochraceus
GTTTAGAGGCTGGGCAAGCTGCCCCCTCATTTTATCTATCTATGGCAAGCTGCCAAGGAATCCGGGTCCGGTACATTTTGTTGGGCAAGCTGCCCGTGGGCATTTGCCCTTGGTTATGTCATGATGAAGTCATGATTAAGTATGGTATTTTCATGTATTTTCGTATATGTTGGCCAAACTGGTAATTGATAGCCAGTCTTGTTGGAAAATAAAAACAGTTGAAACTGTGCCAAAAGTCAAGAAAATGGTTTTACTATTTTGTTCTTTAGGGGGGTGTCGTCTGAGAATAACCTAAACCAATATTTCAAAGAACGGTGTGGGATACATGTTGTTACGACGTCTGCATTACATCTAAACTAATAATTGTATTGTAACGCGCCGTGTGTCGCGGTCTAAGGACTTTTTATTACAACAAAAACCTGAACAGGGGGTTGAAGGAACTGCAACGTCGAGACCCTAATTGTTGGCCCTATGTTGTTAATTAATCATCAAAAGAAAGGAGAGACGGAGAAATATTGGACAAAGAGAACAGAGAGTTTAAGTTTCAATTGGTTTGATTTGTCGTTATTTCACACTCATTCGATCACTTACATTAGACAATTTACAAGCTTGGAGAGACTTCCTATGAGATGTTTGTACTTCGGTGTCTAAGCAAAAACTGACGAATTGAGAGACTAAGAGGCGGGAATTCCAATTTGACTATTTCTTTTCGGTGGATCTGATGAACAGTACGCGCAGTGTCCCTGGGAATCCAGGGGCCACGCACGCGCTGCGCATCAGATCCACTACCGACCTCAACAAGTTTACCCAAAAATATAGGAAACGAAACTGCTCAAGTATGGTAAAAACATTTTGGAAAAATAACCATGTTATTTTAGGGATAAGGTTAGAAAATTATTCAGCGAAAATGTTAACCCAAATGTCAATCTGTGCCTTCTAAATCGGCACAGCCTCACTAGTTGCCTTCTACATCAGCACAGCCTCAATCTGTGCCTTCTAAGTCGGAACAGCCTCACTCGTCGCCTTCTATTAGTTAGCACAGCTTCACTCAGTGCCTTCTAAGTTGGCACTGCCTCACTCAACGCCTTCTTAGTCGGCACAGCCTCACTCAACGCCTTCTAAGTTGGCACAGCCTCAATCTGTGCCTTATCACTCGGCACAGCCTCACTCAGCGCCTTCTAAGTCGGCACAGCCTCACTCAGAGCCTTCTATTAGTCGGCATAGCCTCAACCTGTGCCTTCCAAGTCGACACAGCCTCATACAGCACCTAAGTCGGCACAGCCTCACTTGTCTCCTTCTAAGTCGGCATATCCTCAATATGTGCCTTCTAAGTCGGCACAGCCTCACTCAGCGCCTTCTAAGTCGGCCCAGCCTCAATCAGCGCCTTCTAAGTCGGCCCAGCCTCAATCAGCGCCTTCTAAGTCGGCATAGCCGCAATCTGTGCCTTCTAAGTCGGCACAGCCTCAATCAGCGCATTCCAAGTCGGCACAGCCTCAATCAGCGCCTTCTAAGTCGGCTGCAATCTGTGCAAATAGCTGCAATAGCTGCAAATAGCTGCAATATGTGCCTTCTAAGTAGGCACAGCCTCAATCTGTACATTCTAAGTCGCCACAGCCTCACTCGGCGCATTCCAAGTCGGCACAGCCTCAATCAGCGCCTTCTAAGTCGGCTGCAATCTGTCCAAATAGCTGCAATAGCTGCAATCTGTGCCTTCTAAGTCGGCACAGCCTCAGTCTGTACATTCTAAGTCGGCACAGCCTCACTCAGCGCATTCCAAGTCGGCACAGCCTCAATCAGCGCCTTTAAGTCGGCATAGCCGCAATCTGTGCCTTCTAAGTCGGCACAGCCTACTCAGCGCCTTCTAAGTCGGCACAGCCTCAATCTGTGCCTTCTAAGTCGGCACAGCCTCACTCAGCGCATTCCAAGTCGGCACAGCTTCACTCGGCGCCTTCTATAATTCGGCACAGCCTCAATATGTGCCTTTTAAGTCGGCACAGCCTCACTCAGCGACTTCTAAGTCAGCACAGCTTTGCTTGGCACAAAGTGGTTTGAAATCTCAATCTCCCAAATGACTTAACGCTTTATTTTTAGGTTTGCCACAGTAATGTACTGTGTCTGTCAGCTACCGTACGACCAATCAAAGAATACGATTGCTTGTGACCACTGCGACGAATGGTTTCATTATAGTTGCATAGATTTGGACCCCAAATCGTGAAGACAGTCATATATAGGACGGGTGACTGTGTATTTTTTGCGGTATAAATGAATGTAGCAAGGGGGAAAAGGTATTATGTTCATCTTCAAATGCAAATGAGGTTGAAAACCTTCAGAGCTTACACCTTCCGTCATAAAAAAAGTAATTGTTTTTCTTAAGTATCACAATGGATGAGTGCAAATTGCAAAGACCTGTCTCTAACTTAAAATAATTTACTATCAATGTCCTCTGATGATGATTGTTCCATAAGAGTGTGTTGCATAATACAAAGAAACACATTCCTAATGCACTGTCCAAGATATCATCCATATCATCCATATCGATCAGTATCACATGGCTGACAAATCAATCAAATCAGATTCAAAGGGGATACCTGATGATCAATCGCTGCGTAGTAAATGCGAGACAAAATCAAACAAGATATGTTGTACACAATGAAACAAATCTAGACAGCCACAACACATATGGGACAATAAAACTGCCTCATATTAAAATTAGGTTTTTTTTTAAATGTAGATTGGTCCGAATGGGCAAATCTGAAGAAAAATATAAATCAAAATTCCCTGCCAAGATCCTGGGTAAATGTTTTCAGTAAATGATTGATTAAAATACATTCTTATTGTTCATTTCAGTTTATAGAAGACACTATTTTTCCTCAATTTTGAGTTAAACAAAATCCAAATATGCATTCAGTACTACTGGGTATTGCAACTTTACAAACTGTAGTGTGAAATTTAAAATGACAATGCAATCAGAGGGTGACTTGACGTAAGCGTAAGGGGAAAGTAAAACACCAAAAGAACGAATGACGAGGGAGATGTGTAAGAAATACCAAGAGGGACGCCCTGAAGAAATTACTTACAATTTATGTCAGGCTGCCGAAATGAAGCTAAAAAAAACTGTTTTACACAAAATATCAACCAGGGCAAAACAATTGTCAAACTCACATGAAAGTGAACAAGGCCTTTTAAAGATATTCAATAAGCAATCTAATCCAGAAAGGCAGATTTCAGGAATTCTAAGGTATGTCTCTTTAATTCCACCCTCAGTTATACTATTGTCTGAAGACAGCATATGGTTTATTACGGAGCCCGGGAAGGGACAGTGGGAGAAAAAAATATGCAGGGGCTAATCCGTTCGCATGGTTTGGTAATCCGTTCGAACGAATAAGCAATCCATACCTACGGTTTAGTAATCCGTTCGAACGAATTGCAAATTCGTTAAAACGCATTAGTAATTCATTAAAATGGATTACTAATTCGTTCAAACGGATTATTAAACCGTGCGTACGAGTTACTCAATCGTTCAAACAGATTACTAAACCTTGCGAACGAATTGATAATTCGTTCGAACGGATTACTAAACTGTACGAACGAATTAGGCCCTGCATAATTTTTTTCTTCCACTGTCCCTTCCCGGGATCCGTACATCTCAAATTTATTTTGATGCAACGGGGATCTCTACCGCGGCCACAAAATGCCAAGAACATAAGAGAATGGTGGGCCCCTGCAGCGTCCCCCTTCCAAATAAAGCATAATTCCCACAACTGACAAAGCCATTCCCCCTGACCCCCCTCCCAAAAGCAATGCCCCCACCCCCAGCTATACGCCTGTGCCGCCCGGGCGAAATAGTAATCCTGCGTGGAATAGCTCTTTTTTAGCCATGTCCTTACATACAATCGCACTCAAGGAATAGTCGAGAAAAGCATGGAAGTGGTAAAGAGAAAAATGAAACAAGCGTGTAGGGACAAGTACCCCGACCAATCAAGGGGTCTACTTGACACCTCCAGCAAAAGGGCTAAAGTTTAAAGAGAAGGCTAAAAAAGATCGCAAAAGCACAGTCACAAACAAAGGGGACAGCATACACGCGCCAAAATACACATAACCGCACAAACAAACAAACATTCACTACCGCAGCTCCGCCACCTTCTTTGCTACCAATGATGAGGGGAATTTCCAATAAAAACAGAGTATCGTGTTGGTGGATAGCTACTATACCATTCATCCTCAAGCAAAATTATCCAATTCCAAATTATAAGGCAGCGACGTTTTTCTTTGGCGAAATTTTAGTGACACTTTTCCATTAGACTACATCCACACCGATACCCTTTCACATCGTGCAACCAAATATTAAGGAATCTTCATTGCAAATGAACATTAACTGTATGAGCAGCAGGATGCAGTAGAGTTTTATTCACAATTGAATGTGCCATTTCAGTGAATCATGTCTCACTACCAAGCTAGAAATATGTAAGAGTGTGAAGTGCCTTAACTGTAATCAAATTTCCGTAGTTGAAAATTCTACATTATTACCTGTTGCTGTTCAACAAACATGTCTTGAAGAATGTTTACAACATTACTTTAAAGAAGAAACCATAAGTGATGTTGACAGCCTTTGTAATAAAACATTCACAACAAATACAATATGTCATATAGTGAATTGTCCTTCAGTTTTAGCTGTTCAATTGCAAAGATTCGGTGCTGTTAGAAGACATCAAACAAAGATAACAACAAACATCACACCAAATTTCTCAATTAATTTATCTAAATTTTGTGTCAATAACACACCTGCATTATATCATTTGCGGTCGGTTATTGTCCACGAAGACAGTTCGTTGGAAAGTGGTCATTACAAAACGCACATTAATGGTTCGCTGGACTCGACCATCATAAAGTTCAACGATACCTTTGTTCAACAAGAAAGTGGGCTTGAGTTTTAACAACAAAGTATCTGCAATGGGCTATCTATTTTTCTACGAAAAACAAGATTCAAAGACACCGTTGACTGACCTTGATCCCCCAAAAAGCGACAAAAATAATTTCAGAGTCAGTACAAATGAAGAAAAATATGTCCGCCTTCTTTGGGCTTCCTGCGATAAAAAAAAGAATGCACAATAATAAAATGCCAGAAAGTTGTGGTGTCTTTTGCTGTATCTTCGCTGAACAAGTATGTTTCCCACATAAACAGCTTTTACCAACTAGTACTGCGGAAAATCTCAGAATTTACATCTTACTCCAGTTGATATAATAATGCGCCATGGCTTTTAAGGAGGTATTCCGTGTGCATATGATTAAATTTTTCAGGAAAAGTCCAAAGTCAGCTATAACAATCAACCATTAATGCTGTCACGTGTTTTGGAATATTCACTGGTAAAACCAAAGATGTTTGAGGCGCGCTTTAGGAAAAATAGTCTATGAAAGTTTGTTTTATACGGAAGCGTATAATTGTCTCCACACGAATAAACAAAACATATCTCTCTAATTATCGCAAGTCCAAACTTATCGTGTACGTACACGATAGGTTACCATGTAGGTACACGATAAGTGACCATGTAGGTACACGATAAGTTACCATGTATGTACACGATAAGTTACCAAAGGTACATGTAAGGACACGATAAGTTACCATGTAGGTACACGATAAGTTACCATGTAGGTACACGATAAGTTACCATGTATGGTACACGATAAGCTACCATGTAGGTACACTTATCGTGTACGTATGTACCTAAGTTTATTCATGTGGCGGCAATACGATTCCATACTACTTTAATCTAGAACGTTAAAGAGTTTTTTAATAATGTGCAGACCTTCCCCTTTTCAATTATCATCAACAAATATTGTGAGACGTGCTTGATTGATTATGGAAACTGCGCTTTATGAAACATTCTATAAAAGTTTGTTTTCAATGGCATCTATAAATGGGTGAATACATCTGATCTTGTTGCAGAATATTACGTTTTTTTGAAAAGGTCACATGATGTGAGGTTTGGACACAAAATATTCCGTGTGATACACGTGTACGTTAGTAATAGAATAGAGACTTTGTTTTTATTCAGAGAGAGAAAAACAAAACAAAAAAGAAACCACAACAAAGGTTGCGAGAAGAGTTATTTAGTTTTGTTTAAATTTGTATTTAAATCTAAAACATTGACATGCTGTTACTAATGATGATAGAAAAGTAAATATCCAGAGTGACCAAAATTAACCAGCTCAAAAATTTGATATGCGCGGTATAACAGTCTTCAAGACTCTGGGGAAAAAATGAAAATCAATTTTATTCTTAATGAAGGGTACAAATTATTTTAAAGATGTAGTTTACTACTACCGAATAGGCAATTGTGCGTAGATTGAAAATGGCGATAGCTCATAGCTGTGCCTAATTAACCGCTAATTAGCGGACCAAGTTAGTCAGTTCAAAAGTTTGTTATGCCCAACGTAACAGTCTTCAAGATTCTGGGCTTAAACGTACACTTTACTCATAACGAAGGGTACAAATTATTTTCAAAATAGTTTTAGTATTTAAACAGCGCCGTTTATGACATAATGCAAACACGCACATTGCATCGGTGCTTGCGGTTATTTTCTAATATATACCGATTTTCTTTGTCTTTGTATTAAAGCTCTCACATGACTTATAGCTATACAATTTGCACCACACCGTTGATTATCGGTGACGGCGGCCATATTATTTGTTATCGGAAGGCGAGGATTCTGAAACGGTGAGAAATTATATTTTTTTGCGGAGTGGATTTTCTGAACCCACGCCGAGCTCGCTGTGAAAAGAAAAAACACATAGAGCCTAATTTGGGCGAGAACCGTTGTCAAAAGAAGTGCAAAAAGTTTCGAATCGGATTTTGTACATGGTGACCTATGAGGGTCTTGGAGACGATAGCGGAACGAAGCGCATACTAGAAATTGATCCCTATATAATAGGGATCAACGGATAGAGCGTGCCTCTCAGGCATCAACCCCTGGAAGGAAAACACTGCAAATCAATCCTAATTCGCTCACCAAAAGTGACTGCCCTGCGCGCGCGTTTGATGAAAACTTGAACGACATCTGTAAAAATGCACGTATTTTGACGCATAGACTGTGCAAGTCGCACGTATTCGAACTTCTGGGACCACTGTACTTAAACTTTTGAGGAGACTTGATAAATTTAGGCTTTAAAGTTGGTCCTATTTTGCTTGGGAAGTGGAAAGTGCTTCACGAAAACTGGCAGCAAATCGGTTTGGGAAAAAGCACAATTTCTTTTTTTTCTGGGGTAATTAGACAAAATTTCAAACGGCTGACCTGCCAAAAAATGAAAAGAAATCTGAAGTTTAGTTATCCGAAAATATGTTTGATTGGTTTTCAAGAGGCTGAGAGACTTAACATATTGTTTGAGTATTTTGTTAATATTTAGCGTTTAGCGTTGGTTGCTACGGTGCACCCATTGATTTCCATTTTCAAGTCTGTGTGTGCATCTGGTCCATCGGTACTGTTTGTTTGCATGAGCGCCCTCTATAGAACATAGTGTGGGGATCGAGGGGAGGACGCGGATTGGATGGTCGTTTCTGTGCGTGTACCTCTGCTGCTTACTGAGGCAAGTTTGATCTGTGCATCCGAGAGAGCTCAGAGAGCTAGAGGGGGCCGTCCGTCGTCTCCGTCCCGTGTGTGTGTGTCGAGTCAGTCATTTAAACAATCGGCTTGGATATAGCCAGACGAGGCAAGGGGGAGCTGCTGGCTTGTTCTCTGGCAGCCCGATAAATCAGTTTGGCAGGCTAGACCGTTTCAATATAGGACGATTTTTGTGCGGTAATGGAGGATGCACTGCAGTGCAAGTGCGAGTAATGAGACAACTTAAAATCATGCTTCTAAGTTAGAAAAGAAAAGTACACAAACGGCTAGATCCCACTTCCGACAGACTGCTCCGAAGTTTTTTGAGTCGTCGGGTCTTCGTGTGTTGAATGACGGCACTTTCAAACCAGCAGCCTGTATGCGTATTTCGTTGCTCAGCCCAGGGGGCTCTGCATTGATCAAACACCAGCTGTTCGCACAGGGAATGGAGCTGTACATAACAATTACATAGTGGAAGGACGGATGCAACAGGAAGGACCTGATGTTGAAAAGTAATTAAGTGAACGTGAAAAATAAGATTAGTTTTAAAGTATCCTGCCAGTGTCATACAACATTACAAGATTGTCCTTGGCCTTAAAACTCACAAGACCATTCAAGGCGTCAGGACTTTTTTGATGTCTTTACCACATGTACGGCATGTTTTGTCTTCAAAAACTTTGCTTAAAGATTTACTACCTGCCAGTGCCAGTTTTCAACAGTTACACCATGGTTGGTTACACGGCAGCACTACAATAACTTTGTGTGGTTTGGTATTAGTTCAAAAGCCCACAAAATGATTCCTTAAGTCAAAGGCCTACAGTAACCGCACCCTGCCACGCTGCAGTATCTTGAAATGACAATATACGCTTGTTTACGCATTTATTTTTGTGTGGTAATGAAATGTGTAGGGACCGTCTGGCCAAGAAGAGGCCTACAAAAGATCTAAAATTCCATTCACCCTATTTACATCCCAACAATGACTAGTGAAACTGGTGGAATGCTGCAACTGCAAGTTGGAAGTAAAAAAACTACAAGACAGAATGTAATGACAGGGAAGAAGTCTTGGCATGCCATGACCGCCACCATAGTCATATATTTGCTTACTTTTGTGTATTTCTGTGACACAACAAGTACACACACTGACAACTTCCAGGTATGTTAATTAATTTTAAATGTTTTGTTTACTGTATTTTGTTTGGCCCAGATTTTTTATTGTTTTTATGCTACTGTTGGATATTGCATACTTCAAACATGGTACATCAAATTTTGCTATAAATTTTTCTCGGATGCTAAAAAAGAAAAGAAACAGAGGATGTTGAAATTCAATTCAAAGTGGGTACTGGATTTCTTCTAAAACACTAAGTCACTAAAAGTAACAGTAAACATTTTCCTTGTGTGTGTGGTACTAAAAACTAATTGAGTAATTTTCACTTCCAGAATGGAATAGACATGTAGACCAAGTTTGTGTTTATCGATATACATCAATCAATGTAAAATAAAAGTGAGGTTATAAAATTGTGGTCAGTTGACCACACTTTTGTATGGATGGCCTTAAGTAAAACAAAGTATAAAATTGGGTTGGCACAAATTTGCCCATTTTGGTAGAGTGCCGGCATGTTTATCCAGAGTTTGCAGGTTCAAGTCCCATTCTAGTTATTTTTTCTGTGTTCAACCCAAACAATTAAACAAGTGACCAAGTCAGATTGCCTTGTGGTTTATTACAGTACTTGACATTTTAATAAAACATAAAGCAAAACATTATGTGCCCTTTGAGTTTTTCTAAAGAACAATTGATTTGTCACAATGTATCAGTGACATGGGTTATTTGTCAAGATAGCATTTTTGTACGTATGAACATAGTGCTTTTTTAAGTGGAGGCTGGCCAATTTGTCAACCACTGCTTTCTATCACTCGGGGTATGACACAAAATAAATGTTTTTGTTGGTTTATTTAACTGGCAAAATGTTCAAATATGCGGGAAAATTGTAATTTTAGAGTTTATTGCATTTTTTTTTGGCCTCCCTGATAGGCCTAGATATTCCTAGATATTCGGCCTGTGTAAATAGACAACTGACTTTAACCAATCTGAGAAATGCATAAAACTGAATTTTGAAAATCATAAAAGATAAATAACTGCATTAGTTGTAGGCATAACATTTCTTCCTGGGATTGCCTATCCTTATCTATCATACCCATTATACCTGGTTTGTCTTTCTACACAATGCTAACAAAGCACTGATTTTGTTGGGCAAAACTAGAATTAACAATGAAGCATACAGCATGTAGTTAAGGGCCCAATAAGCACACAGTAGGCTGTTAAGCAACTCTTTGAAATTATGATCTGGTTATAAGTTTATTGGCTACAAAATTAACAAAATAAGGAACAGAGTTTTGGCACCTAGAGACGATGCCAAGCATGGTTTTATTGCCATGTTAGCTTTACTGAGATATAAACAACTTTGATTGTGATACAACAAAGCAATGGATTGAAAGTTTGTTGGTTGTGACAACATGCATGTGTAGATGTGTTTCTAATTAGATTATTGTTTATTGTTTGCTTATTTCCAGGGCACCATTTTGGGAAGCACAAACCAACCAATCTTTAAGCTGCACAAGGCATTTGAACACAGTTCATATGGAGGTAAAATTTTGCTAATAGCTCTTTTCAAGTTCTGCAATTTTGTAAATTTGTATCATTTATGTATCATCTTGTCATGTGTGTGCTGCCTAAAGGTTGATAATTGTATGGTCCATCTGTTACCAGTGTAAAGTTTGTCTATTGCTAGGATTTGTTGCAAGAATCAAGCTCCTATCACCATTGATAAATGGCACTTCAATTTAAATTCGGATACTTTGAAGTTTTTAGTCAGACTGGGAATCTTACAAATAAATATTTTGGAAGTATTCAAAAATTGTTAGTTCAGGTGACTCACTGTGACAAAGAAAATACTTTCCTTCTAAATGTACATGTATGATACACTGGTTATGTAAGCCATGGAGGCCTTTCCACTTTCGTAAAATATGACAGTGATGTCCTGGATATGAGGATCTGTTTCTGGGGCGGAAAACTCCAAAATTGAAATGTAACCTGTAGTGTAAAGTTGCTAGTAATCTCACTGGTTTAACATTCCATGACTGCATACATTTTTGGGCGGTTGATGTTGGAAGTCGATTAATCCTGATCCTCATAATTCTGTCATTTTCGTGAAATAATTCAGCTCTCAACATTAAAAAGTTTCCACTTTCTTTGTTAACCTTAAACAAGCCTGTCATGCATGTAATTCATCATACACTAAGTGTTACATGTGTAGGTGCAGGACAGTTGCATGACGTTCATTTGAATTGAGTGTGTGCTGTAGTATACGTTGATATAGGATATTCTGATTGGGAGGATATTCTGATTGCAGTTTTTCCTAAAGAATATCTTGCTGTTTTGCCCAATATGGCAATAGATGGATTGCACATGACGTCAGTGGCTGCCATCTTTGATGACAAACAATGGAAAAGTGCAGGCGTGTACGCGCTGTGTGCGACTCTCAGCCAGTGATAGCCTTTAATGCGTGCACGTTTCATCAACGATGGCGGCCAATGCAATAAAAAGTCTTTTGATACCAAAAATATAAATGAGAAAGGAAATGAGCTAACTTCTTGTTAATTGCTTTATTTATAATTTGTTATATGAGTCACAACATCAGTCTGAAGCCAGTATGTATGTACTTTGGGCAATTAAACCAATCTATATCAATGCAGAAGCAGTGATTAGAAACTTCAAGAATAACTTTCAGAAGTGTACAGGTACAGTAGTTCAAGAAAATGCAAAATGTTTTAAAAACAGTATGCAGTAATACTTATTTTTGTTCTACATCAATGTGTGATTTAAGCTGTGTATTCGTTGCTTGCCTGGGTCATATTCTTTTCTCCTGATACAATTAATACTTATTAATTATATGAAAGTTTACAATTGTGTTAGAAAAGGCACTGTCTATGGAAGATTCACAAAGTTTGATTTTACACAATGTATTGATATGAAGGTATGGTGCGGTTGGTTTTTGGAAGATACAAGAAAGTGTTCCCTAACACAGGGTTCTTATGTACATGTAGTGCTACCCAACTTAAGAATTAAAGTTTTGTTTGTTTGTTTGTTTTTTTTTTTGGGGGGGGACTATGCGAGCACAAAGTCTTTACAGCGTGATCCGGGGCCCACCCAAAGGCCCTGCAAATGTTGATTGTACTGTGACCATGATAATGCACTCTGAGGTGATTCCTGATGGCCACTTCCTCCTGACTTCGTTGAGCAAAAGTTTTAAAGATTTGAACTCTAAATGTATGAACTTGAAAAAAAGTGTGTGGGGGGAACAGAGGCGGATGGATTTTAAACCTTGGCAGTGACTTTTTAAAAGGGGCAGGTGCCTCAGAAAAAAATGGTGGTGTACCAAGCTTTTACATGTGTGTGTACTACCAGTACATGTTGGAGAACACTGATGTGGGTATTGCATTATGTTGTGTACTCCTGGTCAGTACACATTCTATTTTTAAAAGGTTGTGAAGTTTCACATCTTAGTTATTGTATGGTCTCACAGAGCTGTGTCTGAATTGCTGCGGCTGTGGCTGTTCTTTTTCATGTTTTAAATTATTATTTCAACAATGTTGTAGCCTTTCTTCAAAACAACTGAAAGGTTTTATGTTAATCACATGATCAGAATGTAAGATAAGACAATAATAAATTTGAAGGCATACAAGCTAATATTTGACATATTTTGTCATGCATATTGTATGTAAAGTTTGTTTTTAGAATGATTGTCACACATGAGGAAATTCATTTGATGGTTGTTAATACATGGGAAGATTATTGCCCTTATTGTGGACATATGAAGTCAAAGAATCCTACATGTATAATAAAAGTATGGTAATTCACTACATGGGAATGTCCAAGGAGTGACTACACATCAGCTCATTGTGCACATTAGCTATGTGTATATGTGGCGAGCACAGATTTCACATGGGTTATAGTGTTCTTTCAAGCTGTACGCAAACTGGGTTGAGCACCATGCTTGTAAGACTTTCACACGTAATCTTCTTGTTAAAATGTACATGAGCAACGTTATTTAAGTATTCTCCACTAAAATTGATTTGCAAGTGAAATGAGCCTTGAAACTCAACAAGCACTTAAATCTGATTACTTGATGGTAAACAGCGGATAAAAGATGAGTTTCTGTTGAGATGTCTGCCTGCTTTAATAGTTTGTATGTCTTTTGAAACTGAGAAAAAAGAATTAACTTTTGCAAACTGCTTACCAACTGAAAGAACTTACGGCATTAAATGCAAAAAAAAAGTTAGTGGGCTGATATTTTGACCTCAGCAGAGTCTTTCTCGAAGGCTAAAAAGAGAAAGACTCTGCCAAGATTGAAAAGTCGGGCCACTGAGTATCTTTTGAAACTGAGAAAACAATCTGGTAAATAAACACTTACATGTAGTATGATTCTGGTCAACACTGATATTTATGAACGTCCAACTTTTAAACCCTGTTGAATACTTCAAAGAAAAAGTACATTGTGTACAACAAAATAACCTCAACACGAATTGCATACTTTGTGTAAACATTAGGTTTTTTATACTTTTTTGTAATTATTACAATAATATTGTTTTGGTAATTGGCATCATTAAACAAAGATGGTAGTAAGAAGTCGTAGTTTGATAATACAAAAAATAAGCCACTTTTAATACTATTTTAAATTGTACACAAAAGTCTTGCTTACTAGTAACTATCAGATCAGTTTATGATTATTTAAATATGAAAATTGTCATACACCTGTAGATTTTCAATTAATACACTTTCTAGAACCTCAATGCAATCTTAAGTAGTAACGTTAACATTTAACTCCAACGTAAACAAAATTCAAACTTCTGTACATCCAATCAACTTCAACTTCAAATTTACCTCATGTTAAAACCTTGATATGACCTCGTTCATAATACAATTATGTCATCATGACGCCACCAAGCATCACTCATGTCACTTAAAGGTGCACTACTCAAACATTTATATTTGCAGGAAAAAAATGCGAGATCAAGCTGAACCATTGTATGCATTCAAGCTGGGATGTGTAACCTCAATTTTTAAGATTTTGTTGTTATGATGGCATCAAGTATCGAATGATGTTGCCTTAACCTTTTCAATACCACATTGTTTATAGGGTCACACTGCTGTGTACCGTATTTTTTCACACAAAAAGCAAAGTGCAGTGTTCACTTTTTTCAATCTTGATTTTCTGTGTGAAGACATATTTTTGTGGAAAAACTTTGTGCATACAATTTATAGCTAATGAAATGACCTTTCATATGATGTCAAATTTGTATATATTATCTTTATGTCCTTTGCCACCTTGATCGGCACGAATGGGTCAAGGCCCGCCGAGCCCAAGCCCACGGCGTTGAAGGGATGCAGTGCTCAGTTCAGCTCCCGGTATATCGTCAGGATCGCTACCATCATTGTACGTGCCTTGCGAGGAAACATCACGAGTTTCATCTGAATCTTCACTAGGTTCTTCTTCAGATATTTTCAAGTCCAATTCGGAGTTTCTAACGACAAATATTTCAACCAAAACCTCCGGGTCACGAACAGCCATGATGGTGATTTTTTGTCGGGAAAACGGAAGCGTGAAATCTGGAAGTATACTGCTGCATACAATGTAGTTTTTCTCGGAAAATCGTAATGGAGACCCCCTATACAATACACACCATTGTAAAGCTCGATAAACAAGCTACCCGTCTATATAAAGGTCAACAACAGAGGGCACCAAATAAAATAAATACAGGGTCTCAAACGCCGCGACTATTTTTGTCGAGTAAACTCGACATTGGTACCGAAGCACACACGGCGCACGGTCGAGTAAACTTGACAATGGTATTGAAAGGGTTAAAGGTGAAGTTTTACAAGATATATTTATACAGAAAAAATTGCGCACTTGAGCTGAAACCTTGCATTTATTCAAGTTGGGATGTTTTACATACAAACTTTAGATCACGATGACATAAGTTCTGTCACTCATCAAGTGCCGCGTAACGACACCTAAAATGTGCACTTTTTGAAGATTTATATTGACAAGATAAACATGGGCCATCAAGCTGAAACTCGCTTGTATGTAGGCCGGGATAAGTAACATTCCAAAATTCAAAGTCCTGTTCTTTTAATGACGTCACCAAATGTCATGTGCCTTAAAAGTGCCTTAAAAGGAACATACATATTTTTTTGTGAAACTTTATGCTTAAATGCATATAGAAATACCCAGTGTTTGTCAGGTGACAAACACTTGAGTAAATTAGTTTAGGACTATTTGCTGTCTATTTAAAGCAATGATGACAGCATCTGAAAGTCAATAAAGAATAGGACAACTTAAAGGTTAATAATAAGCTTAAAAATCATAGCTCTCTTTGCCCTCCCCGAGCGACAAAGACTGATATGGTAAACAGCAACAAATGAACACAACATTTTGGAGGAACAGATCGCATAGGAACTAGAGAACTTGAGGTTCCTCCATAAAACAGTAGTGTTGTAACCAAGTCACAATGGGCAGTCAGACTGAAGGGCTGTTCTGACAAGTTGAATGACGCACTGTAGAAGTGTACAAGTTGGGGGTGGAAGCCGAAGGGAGGTGCTGCGGAAGGGGTAGCATGCTCCTTGAATCCAGGAGCATTGTGAGGCAGGAGGGCCCAAAGAGCTAGGGGACAGGGCCAGTGACTGCCGGGCGCTGAGGTGAGTCTGGGCGGAGGGTCCTTGGGGGAGGAGTGTGGGCATTGCAGGAATTGGCGCTGGTACTGCTGGGTTCGTGTGCCTTGCTAATCGAGGGGAACTTGTGAGATATCACGCTGAGGGCTACACAAGCTTGTTTGGATAAAAACAGCCTGTCAGAGGAGCCGGTGAAGTCGGTTTGACGCATCGCAATTGTCTCGTTTGAAAGGGGAAGTCTGAAAGAAGTTCTCAGTACAATGGCACCTACAATGCTAATGCCACGGTTGTTGGCAGCAGTCATTTTCTTAGTGACAGTTAAGAGATGATGCCTAGTTTGCCTAGTTTGGGTAGGAGCTTCGTGCCAGCTAGGCATCCAGTGTCGGCCATGGCGGGGTTAGGAGACAGTGGGGGTCGGGCTGAGGATGGAGGTTGGGAAGCCAGGGGCTCGGGTATCGGATGGGACAGCCTTGATGAAGGGTTGGGGGTTGGATGCTCGCTTTTCCCCTGTGTAGTAGAGCTTGTTGTAGACATGATGCTGGAGTGTGATTGCATGGGCACTATATGGACATGCAACAAGGCTTTTTCAGAATTAGTACACGTTATATGAAACTGCACACCCCTGCCTGACCTCGGAGGCGGGCGGCACTGGCTCATTGTGGTCCTGGAGTTGCATCCTTGAGACCATGACGTTTTCCTGATGGACAGGGAGTGTCTTGATGTTGCTGAGAATGGTCTGTTCGTCACTGGAGGTGAGGGTACCAACGGTCTGCATGAGGTCTTTCTGCAGTGCCTCCTGGCAACACTCAAGGAGCTGGAAGACTATGTCTGAGCTTGTGAGATGTGTGGCGGCCTTGTAATCTGACCATCTTTGTTGAAAGTAAGCCCATTCTTCACTTGTGCCAGCTGTTGACATCGCAGACCGTTTAACCTTCTCAGCCTTGGCTGCACCTAGGGCGGGAAGTGGGCCATGTCATGGTGCAGGCAGGTGTCGGGCAGGGGATGGTGGTGCTCATGACGGATGAGAGGAAAACTCTCATCATATTTGCTGTCTATTTAAAGCAATGGTGACAGTATCTGAAAATGAATAAAGAATAGTACAACTTAAAGGTTTATAATGAGCTTAAGAGTCATAGTTCTTTATTGAGCTCTTGTTTTCTTTTATTTTCTGTATGTGTTAACCCTGAACCTTTGTGCTCCAATACCAAAGTTGATCAGTTTTTGTTTATTTCCCTGTGGTTTCAAAGTTGATGTACAAACATCACAATTCTTTTCTCGGGTAGTGTTTTGTTTCTGGATTGTTAATTTCCTTTGAATACTAGTTTAAATAGGAAAAAGTGAACTTCATGTGGATTGTGTTTGTACAGCAAATATTTAGTACTTGAATAAGGGACCCTTTTAAGAAAGGAATGACTGAATACAGTTAAAACATAAAACTGATATGAATGTAGTAAAAGAAAGAATAACAAATAAATAAATAAATAAATAAATAAACAAGTAAAAAAAACAAAAACAAAAACCAGCAAAATGATAATGAAATAAAACAAGTAAACAGATGAATGCATGTTCATAGCAATAGCGTTGTTTTTGCCATGGAAATTACTCGTTACCCATGGGTGTATGATCTTGTTTCATCAGTATTTCTTATGCAATTGATATTTTGCAGGTCACGAATTTGTACTTCCATACCAAACAGATTCTGAAGGAGGCTTCATATCTAACAGTTTCAGTCCACACAGACACAGAAGAAGCAGTGTTTCTCCTTTTGTACCAGAAGTTGCCCATTTTAAGTTTAGAGGATATGGGAAAGATTTCCATCTTGAAGTCACCTCAAATGAAGCACTAATTGCACCAGGATGTTCTATCCAGTCTTGGAAGAATGGAAAAGTAGAGATACAGAAGCTTGCTCCTCGTCATAAGCATTGTCACTTTCATGGCAGTCTGAGATCACATGCTAATTCAACTGTAGCTATCAGCTTATGTAACAATGGTTTGGTAAGTACATGCTTTAAACTCAACATTCATTCTAGCAAAGTTTTAACAGCCATTTGCCAAGGAACAGAGTTAGAACTTGACAGAAAAACTTTAAGTTAGTGGCCTGGGGTACTGATTTTTGATACATGAAAAGCCATTGTGGTTTGCTTTGCAAGCAGGTAAGTACAAGAAAATTCAAGATTATGTTTACTTCATCATGGTGTATTGATACTTAAAATAGCGCAGTGATGTTGTGAAGACCTCCGATTGTTCAGGACTGAGACTTAGAGGTTGAGAGCCAGATGAAGGCCTTTGTTCTAAGAATAAGGTCTCAGAGTATGACCTCAAGTTCTTGTGTATAATATTAAGTAAAGCTAGAAATCAAAATTGAAATATCAAATGGTGGTTCATCAGACCTGAGGGCGTCTCAAAGCACTCGTTGTTTATACAAGGTATTTAGAGCTGTGTTCGAAATATAAGACCCATTTGTATACATGTAGCACCATGCAATGGATTATAAGGTGCTCTGGCACATTCTGCAGCCAATCATATAAAACAACAGAAATCTGCTGTACAAGTTTTTTCTCTCAACTGCCCTCTTTTTGATTTTAGCTGAGCTTAATCTATCACTTGCGTGGGAAAGTTTGTCTGTTGAGTTTTACTCTGGAATGCCAAAGTCCACAAATTTCCTTCCGATCACACCCTGATACATATTGTACATATTGTATAACTCAGACACTTCATTTGTAGTAAGCAGCTTTTTCTCATTCAAGATAACGTTAACAGTTTAAGGTCCTGATTTTCTTGATAAAAGTTAATGAAATGGATTAAATTAATAAGAAACTAGTAATAAATCACTGGCAAGTTGTTTGCATTACATGAACTTGATATTATATTTAATTTGCAGTATTAATATAAACCCAGGAGTAACTGTTTTGTATGAGGTTTGTTGCTAATTTTAAACTCCCCTGCTTTGTGGATGAATGCAGTGTTATTGTTAAAGGTTTGTACAATAACAAACAAAATTGGTCTGGTCAAGGAGTCGATTTCACAAAACCCATCCTAACTTAGGACTAGTCCTAGGCAATGCTGGGTCATTCCGTGTCAATTCAACACGCTTTTGGACCTGACCGTCACAGATT
>CM021529.1:10085494-10118423 GCA_010994315.2 Pisaster ochraceus
TTGCTGTTTAAATCTCTCTGTTGTGCATCTGACGGAGCTATTGGTCTGCGTTCAAACCACCACGTATTAAACTGAACTTTGTACCTTCCTGTACTCTCTGTAGTGTAACCGCAAAACTACAACATACATTTACTGCCAATACGATCGCGAGCTCATTTCCATACATTTGTCATGACTGCGTTATAGTCCACATACTGATATGAATATAAGTTTTCCTTTTTACGGCAGCATTTTATGCAGCCTTAAACGATTTATATATTATAAGAATATACTTTTCTGTGATTTCATATGGGGGGGCAAGAGGGGGGGGGCAAGGGTTCTGAGCGGGGGGCGCAGGCCCCGCTGCCCCCCCCCCCCCTCTGGTGACGCCACTGGAAAGGAAACACAAATTGTGAGAAACACATAGAAACCTTTAGAACATCAGGATTGGTGAAGTAAGAAAGCTGCATTGTTTCATTCTGCTTGACAATGACTCACTATGAGTAAAAGTAATAGCCTATGACACAGCTTGTTAGTCACTGCTTGTTACATGCATACATTGTACTACAATTTGTTGGACTTGGTCAAGTCCTAGTAGTCAGACCCAAATACATGGACAGGTAGATGCTATTACTGTGTTTAAGAATGCGCACAATCTTTGTGAATGTAAGGCAGTAACAGGAATAAGTGAACATTTTCAAAAACAAAAAAGTCATAGGGATTCCCTCTGAAGTTTGTTTGTTGTAGAAGTAAAAACAAATTTAAAAAAAGGAAGCTATTGTCTATGGAAAATTTTTACAAGGCAGTTAATGTAAAATCAGAGTAGTTTACATGAATGAAATAGACATTAATGAAACCTCACATGTAATATCTGACACTGTTCAGTATACAAGGAATTAACTCCATCATTTCTTTGTTTCTAAAGAAAATGTTGTAATTTCAAATGGCATCATTATGATGTCATCTGTTTTCAAATTACACTTTTTAAAGTTTATTATTTAATACATTCAAATCTTGAGAACCATGGCTGTTATGGTTTGAATCTTGCACAGAAGTGTAATGTATGAAAGCACAAGTATTATGTTTGTTCGGAACCTGATTTGATTTTGCAACCTGTCCAAACCAGAAGTTCAAATAAAACATTATAAAGCTTTATTTAATATTTTAATGTTAATTTTTGTATAAATTATTTGATTTAACTTGAAAAAAATAATTTATACTTGCAATTGCTTAAAAATTCAATTTATAAAGCTAACAAGTATTCATGTGTAAGTTTATTTACCCTGTGTTTATTTGTTTCCGAACAACTGGTGTTTGTCAAATGACAAACACTTTTTCTAGTTTATTTTTATTTTGGGGGGCAATTAAATAAGAATGTATACATAAAGCATCCAAACTTTAAACATGAAGTATGGGTGTGGTTAAATATTTTTTTTAAATACTAAATGTGATTTCTATTTCTAAACTCACTAATTAGAAAGGTATCCAGAGAACTAAATGTTTCACCTGAAATACTGTCAAGAGCAATATAATGGCATTAAAAAGTTCCTGTTCCTGATTTTGATTGCACTAAGGCCTAAAAAAAGAAGAATTTATGTTTGCGTAACGGGCCAGAAAAAAAGGATAGGTAGGCAGTTTAAAATTTTGTTTTAAATCCCAGCATGACATGTTTTGATGACATTGTTTAAGCTTGCATAATTTTCTGCATTTTCATTGTGCACTCCAAAGTTCACGCGCGCTATCGTCAGAATACAATTGAAGAGAAATGGTCAGAAATGGTTTCAAATGATTTTATAACTAATTTCTATAGATTATAATTATTATTTTTCTTCTTCCGATCGACCGTATTTTTAGGGTTGGTCGGGTTATGCCAGTATAACAATTTTGTTTTGGGGGCCTAATTGAAATAAGCAATGGCTTGGCAAATATTCCCTGACAAAACATAGCAATTTTGTTGGAACTAATGTAACTGTGAATCAATGTTTTGATTTTTTGAGTGATGGATAAAAGTTGGCATTTTGAACTGTTGAAACTCACCTGCCATCTGTCATCCCAGTCAAAAATCGTGTTTAGACCTTTTTGCAATTGTTCCTGGTCTTCAGCTCCTCTAATTTCTTTATAGGATTTGTCATCAACAAAGCATCACACAGTAGACCTTTCGTTATCAACTATACTATTAAAATATAGGAGAATCAAAGTAGGTCTAGTATTGAGCCCTGTGGCACACCTGATCTTACTGGTGCTCATGATGAATGAGAGCTATTGCCTATCCCTAACCTTGTTGCTCAAAAACCCTTAGATCCAGTTCAAGGTTTTCCCTCAATAAAGATGCACTCTTGACATCACAAGGAATGTTTTTTCCTTTATTGCGCCCTTTGTAACGGGCAAATTGGCCTTCTCCTAATATAGTACATTAATCCAGCGATTGTTGATTGGTCGAAAAATGTGCCCTGGGATTGTTGACATCCATATGTGGAATTTTTTTGTAACCAAGACGCAGAAATGTTGGTGTCATTAGTTTCAGTGTTGTTGGTTGTTTAATTGGTCTTGGTCTACCCCTGTCTTTGATTTCATACTACAACATGCCAGGTTTGTCCTCAAAAATTTGAAGTGGATGCTGCCCTGTTTTGAAAGTACAAATGGGTTGAGGGGCTGATATAAACAAACTCTAAAAAGATATAAGCCTAGATCCTGTGTCACTGCATAAGCCAATTTTGGTTTGTTTTTCATTTTGGTTGCAGTAGACTGTAGTAGTAGACGACTTATCAGGCTCTGTGTTGCATAATAATTATGAGTTAATAAGGAAAACAAGACCTTTAACTTTTTTTATATCAAAATGTTTGAGTGCAGACCTGAAAGTGCCTTTGCAGACCATCATTGTTGTTGGAGGTTGTAAAACTGAACAGGGTAGGCCGGGCAGCCGGGTGTTAGGGTTCTAATGTGACTTCTCGTGGCACAAATTTCAGCATACCCTTCTCTTCAGCTTACCCTTACTGCTACATTGCATATTGTCTTGTCCTTTTGCTTTGCTGACTTGAAGTTGTTGAAGTTGTGTCAGCTCCCCAGGTTGTTCAATTACAAGATCACCAGTTCTGGAATATTGTGAATTTGGTTTGCTGGGCAGATTAACAAGATCATTATGCATACACACTGATAGTGATAACAATTGTTTGTTTAGAGCTTCAGCCTTGGCCTGGTCCATGTTGTTTTCTCTCTTTGATGAGAGGGTGGGTAAAATGATTTCCTTTTACCAGACTTATGTCCTTGTTTTTATAATGTTATATCTTATTTGGGCCAATTGAAGTATAACCCAACTGCTTGTGTGTGGACAGCAGGTCTGGTAATACTAGGTGTCAAACTTTACATGTCCTGGAACACACCATCTCACTGTAGTGTATGCACAGCAATATTATCCAAGGTCACGTGTATTAAAAAACAAGGCTTTGTTAGATCATAGAGTTGGTCGAAGGTCAGGATTTGAATGAATATTAAGTTTCTTGGTTTAGTTGTAATTGGGCAAGTGCACCCCCCCCCCCCCGAAAACCCCTTTTTGAACAACAAGCCTGCTATCTCCCAAGAGGATTAAACACAATTTGGTGATTTCTAATTTTAAAGTTTTGGCCTTCTAGCAAAAAGCAAAGTTTCGTCTAGATTTTTGATATGTTTTTAATTGTAGTTGTCTTTCTGACCCAAATTCTAGTTTTAAATTTGTCATTGTGTGTTCATGTGAAATTGTTTAGATGTGGACAAACTGAAAGGTTATGCGTACATCACCATCAATCTATCACAGAGTTGACCTGGATTACCAAATGACAACCCATTGGGAAATGTTCACTGAACTCAACCAAATTGGAATTTGAGTTATTTTGCAGCCACTTATAACACTTGGGTTATCTGATATGAATGCTTGGGAATGGAAAGGGGTTCTTTGGGGAAATGATGTTTAAAATAGCTCAAATAGTTCAGGAAATGGTGATAGTTTTCATTCTTTAATCCAAGGGTTAAGTTTATTTCTGCTTTTACACAATTTTTTTTTTGGCTGAAACAGGTTAAAGCAGTGAATTTTGAGCCAGGTGTGGTTGGAGTTCATACATGACTTATTATGGTCAGGTGCAAGTTCAGGAAAACAGGTGTAATAACACATTTAATAAAACTAGCCTTGGAATAATGACATGCAATCCCAATTGTATCAAATAAAAGAGGCTGAAATGAGAAAGTGTTGGTGTTCAGAAGAAGTTGATTTATTTGACTTCTGCCTAACCCTTTGCTCAACACTTCCCATGGTATTCTCATTTTAGGGAAAATTCTTCCTAAACATCTGAAATAGCAATTTATATTTTGATTTTAATGGAAGATTACATGCATGGTAGCGCTTGCAAGAAATGAAGAAAGTTCAACTCAACACAGCATATGGATTGATCAAACATCTGGGTGTCCGTAGACAGATGGCTTTTAAATGTTAAACCAATGAATGATGGAGTCTCACAAGGGTGTAAATCCACTGTTCATGTAAATAGAAATGAAGAAACTGTTTTAACTGCTTAATTTCTGAGAAGTATTGGTAATATGTTGGTAGTACTGGTATTCACAAGGGCGTCGATGGGTGGGGGACGGGGGGGGGGGGGGGGGGGGGGGGGGGGGGGGGGGGGGGGGGGGGGGGGGACATGCCCCCTTACTTTTTAAACTGAAGGGGACAGCATATCAGGTGTCCCCCCACTTTTTGATTGACTGTTCATTAGAAATATGCAACAAAACTATAAAAATATACACCATTTTCTTAATTTAATATTTCATTACAATTTTTGTTCAAATAAAAGAATAGCGAACAAACGGTGAAATGTTTTTTAAATTTCCATCTTTTTTTCTGATGGACCACGCGCAGAATGGTATTTTGGGCCTATTATGTAAGATGTATTTTGTCAAGACTTGCTCGCCCGTCCCCCCTACTTCTCAGTAGCGATCGACGCCCTTGGGTATTCAGCACAGGAACAAGTGTCAACAATCAGAACATATTCAATTGATGTTAAAGGATTGAGTGAGTCAACATATTGTATGTAGATGATTGCATTAGGATAGGAAATGGGTTGATTCGTGTTGTTAATGACATCAAATAGGTTTCCTTATCGTGTTTCTCTATTGTCAAGTCATAGTCTTCAGAACAATGTCTTATTTCCTCAGTGTAATCACTCCTGAAAAAATGCCACTTGTACAACACAGGGAGACAATAATAGAGCTCAATTTGATTGGGATAGGCCTATTCGTCACTCGTGATGATGATGACATCACTTATTTAAACATTATGCTCTGTTTAATGATTCTGTCTTCGGATTCATAATTCATGTTAAAATGGTAAAAGTCACAAATTTGCATAGCTTTTGGCACTAAACCCTGAAATGTTCATGAATACAATGTTCTCATACATATTGTTCTATATCCAATGAGTGTTGACTTTTCATGTACTACAATGTATAAAGTTATTGGCACAATATATTTAAGCCTATGAGTCCAGCATAAGTTCTTGTGCTTGTTGTGTTTTTGTTCTTGTTCTATACACGGCAACAAACAGTTGCTTGTCCATGTAGAGCCATGGGAGAGGGATGAGCGGTCATGGGTCTAAAGTGAGTTTGTTTGTGGTTTCTTAAGAGTATGATCAGTTATCTTGTTTCTGAAGCTGTTTATGGAGTCAGTAGTTACAATGTTTTCTGGCAAACGTGTCTAGATGGTTTCAGTCCCTACTTGTCCTAAGAAGGAATGAATTTATGCCTCAGTCATGTGTCATTCCTACAATATGCCTGGGCTGAGGCTTGGGTGTTGCTGACGCAACTAATTTTGAACAACTCGATCTTCTTTATGCAGTTAGGAGTTAGAACTTGATAAAGCGTATACCCCTAATTGAATCTATTTCTAGTAATAAACCACAAGGGAAACTGACTGGGTAACTTTTTAATAATTTGGGTTTGAACAAAGACAAATTGACCGGAGCGGGACTTGAACCAACGACCTCCGGTTTAACGTACCGGCACTCTACCAACTGAGCTATCCAGCCCTATGTTGCAGTCTCCCTATTAGTCAATATATTTGTTCGGGGGTGCCAGTCAGAATCTATTTCATGTACAAGTCTATCTGCCTCAAGTCTGTGATTGAGAGTGATCCAGGAAGGTCTTTAATCATATTGGAGATGCTGGCGTGATGTTTATAGTTGTTGCTCACAAACCTTGTGGTCCATCCTTGTGGGGTCACAGACAGTTGATGCGTAGTCTAGGTGTGGTCTCATAAGTGCCAAGTGAGCAGTACTCTTGATATGCTTTGAGCATCCCCTCAGATTTTGTCTAAAAATTTCAAGAGTTTGCTTTGCCTAATTCTTAGTCACGTGGTTGTATTAAAAGTCCCACTTAAATTTGTTACATAAAAATACCTCCAAAGTATTGGTTGTGGTCGACTGTTTCAAGAGGCTGGCCGTTAAGTGTGTAGTTGTGTTTAAGCTTCTGTCTTTTATTCCCCATATAATATGATGAATAGCATAGCATTTCTTATCATTAAACTGCATTTGCCACTGATTCTGTAGTCATCTAGTCTGTTGAAATCTTCTTGTAGTTTCTCACAGTCAGAAGAATTTTGAACTATGTTGTATATAATGTGCAGTCATCTGCAAAGAGTTGTATTTTCGAGTGAAGATTGTTTCAAGATTTTGTTTATTTACAGCAAAAACAACAAGTTCCCAGCAGCACACCAAAGTCCCCCTTGTCCCACTTGGAGCTTGCTCCCCTTGCATGTGTGGTCACAAGCCCAAAACAGTTCCCTCACTGACGTCAATGAAAAGTTATCATTGGCTGAATGTTGTGCCCAGCATACGAGTGCGCATTTCCATTGTTTGACATTAAAGATGGTAGCAAGGGCTCTTAGGGCCAATGATTTTCCGCGATCGCAGAAAACGGACGGGAAAAGGGATTTCAGTTTGAAGTAAAAAAAGGTAGGGGTTTTTCCATGTTATTAAGGCCAAACCTATTGAAATTGATCAGGCAAGCTACATGTAACTTAACACTGCATTCTTTATTAAGCTTCTTTTTGTTAAACTAAAAAAATCATCAGAAATCAGACCGTAAAAAGTTACGAGATCGTAACCGTTGACTCTATATGTACATGTACATAGCAAATTAAAACACGTTACACGGAGGGCAATCACGTTCACGGCACGTTCTTTACAGGTTTTTTTTTTACCCAAATTGCATTTTCTCGCTCCCTTTTATCAACAATTATACACAAACTTGCTTACCTATGCTCTATATGAACATACACATTGATTTTTCATCTCGGAAAAGTCTAAAATCAACCATAAACTTTCAACATTTTGTCGCCAAAGCGAAAACAAAATAGCTGACAATTTGTTTATGTGGATACTGCAGTGCAACGGCTGTTACATGTTTCTTGTTTTTGTTGCAGCGATCAGTCAGTGATTCAGTGCATTAAATTTTTGAAATTGCCAACTCCGGAACTGAATCGACTGTTGATTAAAACAAAGAATTTACGATCTGCATCTCAATTGTTTCCGTTAAAAGTTTTTTGCCTGCACAATCAAGCTTTGACAACTTCTGTTGCATTTCTATTTTTAAATCATTGATATTGACTGAGTGATGACATTTTGATCATCTTTTATCATAGAGAACTAAACATTTGAAAACTTTGCCTGTTTTATCATCATTCTGTTTTGCTGATAAGGCTTGTATGTAACAAATCAACAAGTGAATTTACAGTATTTTTCAGGAAAATGTTCAATTCAAATTAACATTTTAAGAAGTCAACAGTGCATCTTACACAAAAGTTATGTTTGTAATTGACTCCATGGGTATTAACAACTTTTATCTATTAAAGAACATGAAATGGAATTTATTGTGTCTGAAACGGAACTCATGTTTTTTGAAAACGGAATTTGCACTTTTCTGAAACGGAAAATCATTGGCCCCAGGCTCTTTCAACAAGTGGGAAGTTGCTGATTCAGTTGAGTAGTTTACCCCTGATACCATTGATATGTACATGTAATTTGGCTTTCAAATGTTCATGCTGAATGGTATCAAATGCCTTTGAGAAGTCAAATATTGTAATGTCCACCTGGTCGATAGCCTTAGCCCAATCGTTTGAGGCTAAAATGAGTAGAGTAACACAAGAGTGGTGTTTTCTAAAGCCATGTTGTCTTGGTGTAAGTATTTTGAATTTCTCTGATGATGACCGATGTGGGAGAAATTTGGGTACAAATTGCAGTCAATGAAACCGGTCTGTAGTTAGATGAAAGAGCTCTCCCTTTTTTTGCATAGAGCTGTGATATTCGTTATTAACCAGCCCTCCAGGGGATCACCACAATCCAAAGTCTCTCAAGATTGATGCAATTTCTTCAGCAGTCTCCTTCAGAATTCTGAGACAGATGTCATTAGGTCCACTTTGTTAGTATTCAAGTCCTTGAGTAGTTTTAACACACCTTCAGTGGTGACATTTATGTCATCAACAGTCGGTAACTTTGTGGGAGTAAAAGGAATTTTGTTCAAGGAGTAAAAGGAATTTTGTTCAAGACCTCTTTGGTGAAAACATTTAAATTTAGTAGCAAGAGCTTGAGCCTTATCTTTGATCGTGATGGGTATCTTGGGTACAAAGTGTTGGAACTCCCTTGTTCTCCATGTGTCTGTTTCTAATATACTTCCACAGACCGGGTGGATTCTCCTTTTAATTCTCGCCAACATCACAAATAAAACAATGGTGTTCATTTCTGAGTGTCCAACTTCCCGTTTCACAAGTTCTAACTTTGTAACTAAAAACATCATGACATAATTATTAAGGTTTTGTGTTTTGTTGAGGTTTAAATGCTTCTTGAGTTTCAAGGCTCAGTTCACTTTCACTTCAATTTTATTTGAAGAAGAGTTGAATAACACTGCTCGTATTTGACAGTTTTGCGTGAATAGCCAGCTGAAGTAAAGACTAAATGAGCGTGGTGCCTAATCAGGTCGCATGTACAGCTTGAAAACAAAATACATACAACACATAAACAACTATGCAATGGGTGCAACTCTCCACATAGTACACACACCCCTAATACACTCAGTGAGCAATTCTCTACATCAACATTTCCCTGTTAATACAATGTACATGTAACCATGTTTTTTAGGGATTTTTGACTAAAGTGTCAAATGAAGCAGCAATATTTTCTTGAGCGATAACAATCAACAATTAACTTTTCTCATGTGTTACAATTGTTATAAGACCAATTTTTACATACAATATGCTGGAGAAATTATGACAAACAAGGTTTGTCTTCAAAGTTGCATCAACATTTTGTTCTTATTGGCATATCTTAAGTTATCGCCACTTGATCAAAATGAAACTTTCCAGTTGTCTTCATATTGACAGAGATTGTACTTGCTCTAAATTTGACAACAATAGTTTTTGAGATAGCAAAATGCTTTGGCACCAGAGCTCAAAACAAGGCTGGGGAATACATGTATATGTTTCACTTCAACTTGCGGTTTCACCTGGCAGACAATGTCAATTTATGGTCATGTCAGTATCATGTTTGGGATATTGTATGGTTCATAGAGGCGCATTGAAATGTTTGCCTTAAGAAGCCAATATTCTTCAATACTTTAGTTCAATAACTAGATTGTTGGTATTAAAGGTAATGATAAAGTTATATTTAATGTAGAAATAATTATTTAAAATAATTTATTTTATTTTTACCCTGACTTGTTTTGTATTTCATGTGCACAGGTGACCAGTTTATATAAAGATGCTTCATTGGGCAACACAATTAATATGGTTCTTGTTAGTTTGCTTCTACTACATGATGATCAGGTAAGCCATAGAACTTCCTTTATAGTGAAAAGTGTACTGTAATAATCTTCTCAGCATTGTTCATGGTATTTGTCAAATTACCAAACTTAAAAAATGGATAAGAACAACACAGATTATTAAGTTGATATGAGCTTGTACACTGATTGTGGTGGTGACAGTGACCCATGACAGTATCTGTTGTGTCTTGCATATGAATGAGAAGGTAGAATAACCAGATGTACATGTAATGTTCATTTATATGCAGTAATCAACAGACATTTTAGTTTAATACTAGAGCCTTGTTATATGCTGCATGGTTGACTGCTGTCTGATACCCACATAAGCCAACTATCAACAAAAGAGTTGCAGTCAAGTCTTCAATAGGCTTAGAGCAGACTAGTAGTAGGTTGATGAATGGGTTGCTCTAACCATGGAGAAAGAACTCACAAAGGATGGTGGTAACCTATTTAAACTGTACAAATCCACCATGCTGGTAGACTTAAGCCTAAAGGACTATTGATTTACGAATAAAGATTGGTGGCGCCTAACTTTACAATGCATACATTCAGTAACATTGTAAAGTTGTAACAGTAGATTTATTAAGGTATAAAGGAACAGTTATAAAGTATTTATTGAACAAGACAGTCAACAATAAGGGTGTTTCTCACATGATTTAACATTTGCCCACAAACTAATCTGGACTCTTTTTAAAAGGGCTGCTTAAAGACAAAGTAATTATCTGAGGAAGACAATATAAGTTTCAATCTGAAAGCTGACTGATGACACGTGTGTTGGTCAGACCATTACCATTGCTAAAGAGGAGAAGTATTTTCATCTGATACTGTCAAATACAAGAAAATGCATTCAAAACTCCACAAAATCAGCATTGCTTAATTAAATTGATTGCCATAGACAAAGTAATAAAGATCGATTAACTGAAATTAATCACTTACATGTACTTCAATAATGGAGTACATACATCCAACTGTCCAAGAAAAAATGAAGTATACACTTAAAATATTTCACTTCCCATTAGGCCTGATACAATTAGTAATAGGTACTAAAATATTTTAATTAAGTGAGTAAAAATAAAAATACGGTCACAGTGTCTGGAGAGTTGAGCCTTTTGACCGCATTATTGAATAAGATTGCGGCATTGAAAGAATTCTTCACACAAAGACCGTCACTTTGAACTCAAGCGACACCAGATAAGGCGCACCTGGAGGTAAGGCGCAGCGATGTTTTTGTGATATATAAAGATAAGACGCATCTTATCCGCAGGAAATTACGGTAACAATATGCTTCTACACTCGATCTAGTAAAGATAACCGACAACAGTACTCTATTATGGGACAAATAGTTGTCTTAAATGTTTTAAATGTATAAAACAAGAAAGAGAGTAGGACCAAGTACCGAGCCCTGTGGAACACTGGAATTGATAGAGCGGGTAGGAGAAGATTGACCCTTAAGGACAATGTTTAACTTGTGGTTGGAAAGGAAAGCAGACTTCAGAAAGCAGAACAAAATTTGCACTTCTCAAGCCCACACAATCTTCAAAATTCACAATAGTTCAATCTTTACTTGTAGAAGACACCACTGGAGTGACGTCATAATGACCTTATGAGGTATTGAAATACATTAAATCAAAGTTTAATATTTGTAAAAAATCATAACTCATGAACCGTACGTTGGATTTTTCACAATCTACACATCATCGGATAGGTTGTGAAAAGTTCAACAAATGCTGCACACAACATGACCCATTTGACCTTGACTTCCGGTTCAAACCGGAAGTTGAAAATTTGAAAAATTCATATCTCATAAACTACGTAATAATTAAACATAAATTTTGCAGCAGGTTACGGATGAGTTATTCTACTGAAACTTTTGCACACAAATAATAACATTTCAATCATTGCATCTGGTCCAAACCGGGCGTCAAAGCGCACGTGTTTGTTTACCTTCATTGTACGACAACGCACGATAGTGTAGTCCAACACAAACATACGCCAACACTGTACACAGCCACGCACATATACAATGCATGTGTAGTTAAGTTGACATTACTACTGTGTGCGAATACATGTAGCGTCGCTTGCTATTTTATTGTACATGTACATTGCAAACCCAATGTGGTCCGTGTAATATTGAAAAATTCATAGATCTCTTTAACCACACGTTGGATTTCCACAATCCATACGTTGTCTGAACGGTCTTGATAAATTAAACATGCACTACATAAAATGTGACCCGTTTGACCTTAACTTCCGGTTCAAACCGGAAGTTGAAGTTTCACGTTAAAAAAAAATCCTAACTTCTGAACCACACTTTGGATTTTTACAATCTATGCATCATTTGGGAGGTAGGTAACAAGTGAAGAACAGATGTACAAAATGTTATGCCATTTGACCTTGACTTCCGGTTCAAACCGGAAGATGAATTTAATGATTAAAAAAATACTTACTCCTCAACCACTCATTGTATTTTTATCAAGTAAACGTCATCAGAAAGAGCTCCTAAGACTTAACAAAAGATACACAGTTTGACCTCATTTAACACTGACTTCCGGTTCAAACCGGAAGTTAAAAATTAATGTTTCCAAAAATCATAACTCTCTAAACCACTCTTTTTACAATCTTTACATCATTGTCAAAGTATTTATCAACTTAAGAATTGACACACAAAATGTGAACCAATTTGACCTTGATTTTTGCTTCAAACCGGATGATCAAATTAAATATTTGAAACAATCATAACTCCCGAACCACACATTGGATTTTTATCAACTACACGGCATTACAAAGGGAATTACCTAGGACTTACCTAGCGCTACACAGTATGACCTCATTTGACCTAACTTTTGGTTCAAACCGGAAGTTGAAGATTTATATTGGAACAAAACCTTACTACTGAACCACAAATCGGGTTGATAAAATGAAATAGTGTTCAATCATAATTTGATGACATCGATCACGAACACCTTCTTTTTGTAGCAAACAAAAAACCAATGTCTAGTTTTTATTGTGTGTGTGACATGACGTGACCTTTAGTTCCGGTCGAACCGGAAGTGCCTTTTAATTTAAAAGTGGCAACTTTTTTGGAGTTGTTTTCAACGATGTTGTAGTCTGACAAGGGTCTTGATTACAAAAATAAGATCGATGACGTCATCATAATTTAAGAGTGCCTTCTAGCGGCAGGATGAAACAGTTCAAAATACTCTCTTACTAGATACTGTGGCGAAGTTTATGATAATCATTTAAAAATTGGTATACATAATGACCTTAATGCAGACAACATGTGTGGAGTTGCAGACTGATGACATCATCGCATGTCAAGTAGTATTGCCTTAAAGGTGCACATTTTGAAGCCCTGTATCTACCAAACCACAAATTGGACTGAAGTGAAACTTGGAGTGTTGTTAGACAACGGCATTGACTGCTAGCATTTGAAGTGTCGTCATGATGACTTCTTCGTATTTTGTAAAACAATTTTTTGAAATTTTCCCTATTATTACATATCTTTGGAAAAAAGCAAGCTGCAATCAAGTTTTATTTTGGATCAGGCTTGAAAGGTCATATATAGATAAAATATGGAATGAAGTCTTTATGACATAATCTATTGTTACGTTATATCACCACCCAAGGTAGTGTTTTACAAGATATATACGTGCAGAAAAATGTTGTCGATCAAACAGAAACTTTGCATGTATTCAAGCTGGCATCTGTTACATCCAAAAAATTTAGGTGACGTCACGGTGACATCATCAAGTTGTACATGTACAGGACGTCATCCGAAATAACCAGTTTTACCAGTTCTTAATTATTCCACATCACACCGGTGATTTACAACTTTGGGAGGCTAACTAACCGACAGACATATACAGGTGTTAAGAATGGGATTGTATTATGGTTTTGATAATTTCACATCTTATCATTAAGGAAGTTTTATTTACGAATGTACTAGAATGTTGTTCAAAAAATCTATAGTGAACTGGTGCTTTGTGTACTAGCCTTTACTGCTAGTGATCGTTGTATGCGTTTTAACTCTATAAACCAAGGGACTGTGAGACTCGCAGTTTTTCGTGCAAGGCTTCCCTAACATACATATCCTTGGCTGCCTCTGATACCCAGCGACCACGTTTTTTAATTAATCTGTCAGGAATCCCTCCTTTAGCAGCTTGGGTAGCGCCTCCTGTGCGCAAGCTATGTAGACCATATATTTCCACATTTGGCACAATACCTTTCAATACAGGGGTTTCCCTTTACTTTTTTGTCACTCGCCCGCCGGACGAGTCAACCAAGATCTTCGGTCGCCCGCAAGTTTTTTCACTCGCCCGTATGTATTGATGCACACAATTTTCGTAGCATAAAAAAACCCACACAAAAAACAACAAAACAAAACACACACACACAAGCACACACCCTAATTTCTGCCCTCAATAATCCTTTTTTAATCAACAACCATTTTCATGGATTTGTGATTTGAGAATGGGTTTTTAGAACTTCTTTTGCAATGAAATCTTTGTGTTAACGATCGATCGACGACGCACATTGAGAAAAAAGTAAATGAACTTTGCCCTGCAACGCCCTCAATCGCCAAAAGTTGTCAATGCTTGAAAAGCCTTAACCCAATGCTGTGTATAGTACAAAATCCGCGGGCGTGCGCCACATTGTGCAGCATTTGTTTACTCAACTCGAGAACGTGAACAGAGTTGGAGGCTAGCCAAGCTTTCTTATAAATATAATATTTTTTAACGGGCCAATCACAGCGTGCGAAATATTGGTTAGGATGGACTTTGGACCTGCTGTTGTACTGTACAATACACCATGTGCTGTGTGCATGTGTTGACTACCAGCGGGCGAGCGAACGTTGTGGGTACGTTGTGGGCCTGTGGATACTGGATTCGTGGATACTCACTGCCATGTGGTTATGTGCGTGCATGCCTGTGTGCGTGTTTTACTTATTTTACAAACTTATAAATAATCTCTCTTTGGGATTTTAACACTGTAGTGTACCCCTCATTTATTGTGAAAAGGACAAATTGTTTGACTCCCCCGGCGGGCTAGTAAAGGAAGGGTTTTGACTCGCCCGCCGCTGTTTTCACTCGCATTTGGCGACCGGGCGACCGTTAATTTCGAACCCTGCAATATACCTCTAAACACCTCTCTCATCCTGGAATATAAGATCAGTCTGTTCTCTTCTCTTAGATTGAAACCATCTTTGACTTTATTGACAGAGCGAAATATAAATTCCTCCGAGTTTGGGAGAAACTTGCACAAACTTAAGTATCTTTCCAAAATGTTAACTGGGCATGTGGTTCCATCTGTTCTACTTATAATAGACCACGCCCCCTCTCTATGCTTGACTGTTTCACTCTTCTCAATAAGTATAGCGGCATGGGTATTATACATTAAAATGTCAGAACATTTAATGTATAATGTTCTGGTGGGTATTTGGTACAGAGTTCTCTTATCATGTCCGGTGTAATCGGTTCCTTTTTTTTGTGTGCTTTGCTGTTCTTTTGGCTTTTGACTTTGGGAGTGAGTTGTCTGTGGGAGACGGCATAGATGCGATACGGTGGGCCCAGGCTATGCTGTAGAATGCCGTTATAACAGGAGCCACTGTGTTGGATGTTTGCATGACGCTCATCAGGTACAGTGCAACATGTAGTGGTGAGGCCACGAACGTAAAAACATGCATGCACATTGTTAGTCTGGCTCTCTCCTCTGTGTTCCTACTACAATACGTACATGTGTAGGCGAGTAGGGAAACACACAACTCGATTTTCCAGGGGCTAGAAGACGTGCGGTGGAGTCTAATCGCGACCTCCTTCCGGAAATATATTATAAAAAATTGTAATCTCGAACTCATAAACACATCGCTCTCACCGCACAATTTTCCCCACTGTGAATTGTCGACCGATCGTTCGACCGATCATTCAATCGAAAATGTATTGCAAAAGAAGTTTTAAACAAGCGATCCTTTATTCACGAATCGATGGAAATGGTTGTTGATGAAAAAGTATTATCGGGAGGTAAAGTAGACCTCCATGGTATTATTAAGGGCAGAAATTAGCGGATAAGATCGTTCAAAAAAGCAAGTTTTCAAACTTCAGTTTCCGTTTTTCTTTTTTTTCCCAATTTTTTTTTTAGCTTCGACAATTGTATGCACCTTTGAGTGTTTAGATAAATAAGTATCAATCATGGGAAATTTTTAGGATAAAGTGTCCAGTGCACAACCAATTGTACCTTCACGACAAACCCGGAATGGCGTATTGTGTGGTATTGTGCCTTCGAAAATTTTCCTCTTTTTGTTTCATCGGGCAGTTGCATGCCTGACAATAGATGAAACTACTGCCCAAGGCAGGATTATTTCCATGTTTTGGGTTTTCATTTTACCATTCAACTGGATTGACCAAGTTGTCCCTGCAATTTGACCAAGTTGTCCTCACAACAAACAAAACAATTCTGAAAACAGGTTGTCTGTATATGCATAAGGCATTATCCCCACAGCAGTAATTTTTTGCACAGCAAACCCTTAAACCCTTCCCTTGACCCAGCCGTCACGTGCTCCATCCGATTCGCTATTATTAACAAACAAAAGGGAGATTTTTAAAAATCTGTAGCCATTTTCATGTCTGAATTTGACAATGCACAAGTCAACCTGTAACTGAGAGACAACCAAAAATATTGAACTCTTTGTCAACAAAAGCCACAAAACATTATTTATAAGAAATAGTGCAAAATGGTTTATTTCCGTATTCAGGTTTTCATTTTATTTTCACCCAAATTGGAAATTATGTGAATTCTGCCCTTACTCCTAACTCCCTGGGGAAGCTGATGATATCAACAAACAACAGCATCTCAGACCTTTGCATTTCCCAAAGATATGGTTGAAATGAAGTGAATGATGATGAAGTGTCTCGCTAAATGACATAATATCATGGTCAAACAGGCTTGAGGCCTTTTCACACTACCTCCATTTCGAACCGCGTTGAAACCTACCAGGGTCCTCTCCGGTTCAGCCTCGCTTCTTTTCGACACGGATCAGAGATAAGCAACATTCACACTGGTCTTTACGTGAACCGGCTAATGTGTGAACCGTATAACGAAAAATGCAATTTCGATCCGGATTTAGATTTTCAACCCTGGTCCCTGCCAGGGTTGATTTCTATCCGGCTTGAGCATGCTACCCAGATCGGAAGCGGATTGAAATTCTTACAGTGTGAAACGGGGTGAACAAATCTCCGGTTCGGAACCGGTTCCGACCCTGAGATTTTGGAGAGTGTGAAAAGGCTTTTGGATTCCAACCCATATTCTGGCGACGCTGCCATGAGAACTGGTGTTACTCAGTGTACTGGGCTGGCCTCACCACTCTGTTTTTTGAATGAGATAAGGCAAATACAATTGTGAATTACAAGTTCATAACAACTTATTTTTTTTGTTGGGCAGCCTGGATTGAACATTGATCATCATGCAGATCACTCTTTAAACAGCTTTTGTCAATGGCAGTCTACATTAACAACTCCCAACGGTACCCAACATGATCATGCTATACTCCTGACTGGAATGGATATCTGTTCCTGGAAGAATGAACCATGTGATACACTTGGTATGTATTTAAACTTATCTGAGATAACTTGTCGATAGTAAGCAATCCAGCAAGTGTACAGTTAGTATTCAAACTGAAGGTACATCCTTCTTTTTTTCTTTTTGCCCCCCCCCCTTTTAAGAGTCCATTAATGCCCATCAATAAACACAGCTTTCAAAAAACACAATACAACTAAGCTAAGAAAACTTTGAATGTTCAGTGATTTTTCAAATTTTAGGGAAATAACTAAAAACAGTTTTTATTTTCTTGGGGATTTTATGCATGTACATTTCAGGTGTATTTTGATAGTGGAAATTTAAACAAGAAGCAGTGATTTGGGGGTATTCAAATGGTATTGTAGTCTTGGAAACTAAGACTTAACAATCCTGTACTCTGTTTTTTTTAAACGTTGATATAGGAAGGACATCAGCAGATTTGGCATAAAGTTGCGTTGAATATATAATGGTTTTTAATCTAATGTATTATTTGGAGTAACCCCCCCCACCATTGGAATGCTTATTAAAATCATCAGTTGTAATTAATCCTCCCTTTATTGCCTTTATTGAGCTAACTTAACCCAGTCTAATTGACTCCTCATCTCCACAGCCTGCTCTCATCCCCGAAGACTATGGGTTTTTTAAAAATCCAAATGATATGCTAAATTCATTATCTCCTTACTTGAAGAACAAGTCACCTATGTTGAAGATCTCACTTATGAATAACACCCACATTCAAATTTTAAAATAATCAACTTTGAACCAAAGTATGAACCAAAATTATTGGTCTTCTACAAGACACGAGACCTACCAATTCTTTTGCAATCACCCACATGCAACTGATGATTGCCAAGTAGGCATGAAAACATGCTATTGCCACAAAGATGATCCACAAAATATCCTTGTGGTCTCACTCTTGAAATTCCACCCACTGTGAAACCAGTTGTTCCGGCCTTTTTTTGTATAGTTTGTCAATTAACCTCGTTGAAATGGCAAAAAAAAAAAAAAAATCCGAAGGTAATACCAAAACACAGACACTCCCCATAAAGCAAGAACAATTGTCTTATGTATGTATCATGTCAACAGTAGTGGAGTGTCACTGAATTGGACAGCGCCAGTATTTACCTAATATTTTGCAGAAATTACCATAGAAATTTCCGTAACCATTGAGCGACTGAAAAGTACTTGCAATGTAAAAAATATGTAATTATATTTTAGGTACACATCTAAGAAGAACATTGTTCCACATCCAATCTTACTGCGTGGATAATCCGTAATGAAGTTTTTTTGTCACTACTGTTTGTCAGGGTTTGCTCCTATTGGTGGTATGTGTAGCAAGTATCGAAGCTGTACTATTAATGAAGATACAGGTCTTGGTCTTGCCTTTACAGTAGCTCATGAATCAGGTCATAGGTAAGTTAGACATTCAAATGTTACTTCTTCTGTATAATCATTGGCAAAAACCAAGACATGGCTGGTGTTGCTCTTTTTATAACATGCTTTTTATGGTGATATATCCTGGATGTGGGAAAGAGCAATTTTGTGTTTGATTTTTAAAATGATGCATTTATGTTTAGGGAAAAAGAGTGAATGGAAGGACCCATATAATATGTTCATGTGTCAACTGCAAGGCTGAGTGGACTGCTGTCAAATGCAAATGCAGTTGCTTTTTACTTGTAGCTACTTTGATATCTGAAGGGTTCAATTCAATTAAATTTGGTTTATTGTACAATAAAAAATACAACTGGACCATGCAAGTCCAAAGATTAAACAAGTCAAGTTTACAAAGATAAATGATTACAATAACAATAACAATGACAGATATAAGAAGGCATGGAATTATAAAACAAGTAAACACAAAAAGTTTTTAAAATTTTTAAATCTATATCATGTATAGTACTTTTAAATGACAAAAATGCGAATACCTGTAATGACAGATTAATAAGAAACTAATAAGTTGCATTTAAATAATAAAAAAATAAAAAAATAATAAAGTTGACATACCCATGTACAGAGAAGTTACAATTTATTATCATAAAATAAGTATGAAATTTATTATTATTAATTATTAATTTGCAAAAGTGAGATATTTAATTAGAGCCTGTCTTAAACTTCAGGCTTTTAACATTTGATGTTTTTAATGAGCCCTAAATCTTCATGTCAGGTGTCACAGTTTTAATGATTTTTGATTGCACCCATTACAGACATTTGATCAAGCATTACCCAGAATTTTCTAAGACAGAATTAATAGTGGTCATGTTGAAATAAACCATTTAAAGACAAAAGAGCTTAGAGAGGTTGTAACGAAAAACACAGTAAAGGGGCCAGTTATGTACATCAGATAATAATAGCAAAATTCTTAGGCCGTCTAAAAAGTTTGTTCCCATAGCGTCTGGCTCCGCTGGATTCTGCAGTTCAGAAGGGTCACCTGCCTATCCACCAATGACCTTGTTTTTGTGTCACGGACGAATGTTTGGTTTTCAAAAATTGTAATTGTGTTGGTTACCATCATGTACCCAAAAACTGTTGGCTAACAGAAAAATGCTTTTACAATGCCATACAAAATGTGGGCCAAAGTGATGTTTAGGGAAAAGGATTTCAGACACTTGAATATTATTTACAATCTGATATGGATTACCAGCTTGAAAATAAGAAAGAAAGTTTTCGGTAAAACCTTTTATGTGCAATGTAGATTTCTCTGTAATAATTGGTGATTCATAGTTCTTTCTTTGCATGTATTCTTTTTATGAACAGCTTTGGCATGGTCCATGATGGAGATGGGAATGAATGTAAGAAATCCAGTGGTCATATCATGTCACCTACCTTGTCTGGTAACAATGGACGCTTTGTGTGGTCATCTTGCAGTCAGGAGTATATTTCTGACTTCCTCAGGTTAGTAACAGGATTGTTGATACCACACTTCAACATGCCTTATTTCATTCTGGGTTTTAACTCTAAATTATGGTGGCCCTGAAGGGACATCGCATATCGCAAACATGTGCGCATACGTATGCGATGTCGCGAAATTTATCGCGAATATGTGTGCACACGTATGCAATGTCGTGAAACAATTCGCGAATATGTGCGCACACGTATGCAATGTCGTGAAACAATTCGCGAATATGTGCGCACACGTATGCAATGACGTGAAACAACTCGCGAATATGTGCGCACACTTGTGCAATGTCGTGAAACAATTTGCGAATATGTGCGCACACGTGTGCAATGTCGTGAAACAATTCGCGAATATGTGCGCACACGTTTGCGAATTCATTTGCATGGTCGTGAATTTTATTGCATACCTTGTCGCATACCTTTGGGGTGGTGTCATTTTGCGGGCAAATTGTTAGTAACCTAGGGAGTACGCAAGTGGCCCGGTCCCATTTTGTATACCAAAGATACTTCAAGGCAGGAGCTTGAGTACCAGGCAGATACATTTTAGTGTGGCCATGCCTAGGCGGCCAGCCACATGGTGATGGTACAGCATAGTATCACAAAACAAAAGGTCCATGCAAACAATCGTCGGACTATTCTCACTGAAATGAGCACCGGTACAATGGTTAGTATAATAGTTATTCACTTATTAGAAAAGCGTGAGGAACAGAGTGCGCTCGAAGGTAAATTAGTCAGACCCTGTTTATATCTATTTGTACGTCTCGATCCCAGACTAGCTGCTACAATTCTCCAGTTCATTAGGAATTTTATTGAATGGTATGCGACAAGGTATGCAATAAAATTCACGACATTGCAAATGAATTCGCAAACGTGTGCGCACATATTCGCGAATTCTTTCACGACATTGCACACGTGTGCGCACATATTCGCGAATTGTTTCACGACATTGCATACGTGTGCGCACATATTCGCGATTTATTTCGCGACATCGCATATGTATGGCACACGTTTGCGATATGCGATGTCCCTTCAGGGCCACCATACTAAATGGAGGCAACAAATCAAACTGATCTAACATAAGTGGGACTAAACATTTTTTTTAAAATCACTTGCATTGAAATATGTTGCTTGTTATGAAGATAATAATTGGTCAGTACTATGTTTCTAGTTCCAGTCGAGCCAGGTGCACTGAGGATGAGCCTGTAGGTATTACCAAGTATCAGTTTCCAAGTAAGCTCCCTGGGGAGTTGTATGATGCTGATAAACAGTGTCAGTGGCAGTTTGGACCTCGGGCAAGGCTCTGTTCATTCAACTTTGGAAAGGTAAGTTTGTAACACATTTTCAACCCTCAATAAAGTATTTGTTCAAAAAGCAAAATACAGTTAACTTCATTATCATTTGACATCAAATAAGGTCAAGGGCTTGAAATAATTGCTGTACTTCTGGCCAAAGTAATCGCAAACAACCAAGTAGGTCTCCATTTAATTTCATTTTTTCCCACATACATAGTGTTTTGCACATACAAGTAATTTAGAGAGTTACATCTCTAATTACTTGACATTGTTCTTCATGTCTTTATATTGAGGTACAATTGTCTGTTAAGTTTCAAAGTCAGTACATTTTGAATTCAAAGTTATTGTCTGGAGAAAGTTGAGAAGGAAAAAGAAGAAGAATTAAAAACACTGAAACACTCTTAAAAACAAGAGGTGTGAAGAGGCTGCAGCCCAAACACCTAACGATTCGAGTTCGGGTGAACACCTTGTAATTTTTTTTAACTTACCACCAGTTTATCAACTAACATTTACCAAAATATATTTAATGTGGAATTAAAATAATAACATCAAAAGTACCATAAGTCTGAAATTTGAAAAAAAAATTAATAGAATGAAAAATGGAAGTTATGGTCAAATACATGATCAGAAAAGCATATGTTATGGTGTCTCTGAAGGCCAAATGTACCTTTGCGATGCAATTCATTTCTTTTTTATCAAATAAATCTGAATTGAATGTGAATTGAGCATTAAAACCTAACAGATACTTCAACCACGGCACATGTGCAATGACGTCATAATGACCCACTGATTCTTGAAACTGAAAAACAAGGTCAAACCTGACCTGCTCAGTCTTCAGTTATTGGATTTGATTTGATTTTTTTTTTTTTTTGGGGGGGGACAAAGTACAGCAAGATGAAATTGATAAAACTAATAACATTGATAACATTGATAACAAATTTCCTAAAAATAATCAGATGTGGCGTTACAAGTTATTCTGTCCACATGATTAGATTTAAGTTAAGAGACTGTCCTTTCATTTAAGAAGCCCATGTTGTCAAATTCTTGTTGGCCCTGGAGTCTTTGTCCAGAATAAATCCAACTGTTTCGTTTTGCATTATTTGAAGTGTTTTGGGATTAGTTACCTTCTTATAGTTTAAGTGCTCATCTTGTCACATGAATCATGAATACAAAAACTGAGGTTCTGCATTTTTTTCTGAAGTGTTCTTAATGTAACAAACACTAATTTTTGATTATCTGTAAAGTATTCTGGCTTAATAGCATTCATATTCTGAAGAAAAAAACCTCATCTTTTGTTGATGTAGTGGCTTTTGCCCTATAGGGCCTACTGAGAAGGATTGTTGCAGCTAAAATAGAGATAGAGAAACGGGTAGATTTCAAGTGTTTGATAAAATGACATATTGACTGAATTCACCTGATGGAATTACTCATGATAAGTCTTGGATGAGCCATTTTGGGAGTCGGATCCTCTTTGTGTTACTGTGAAGTGCACATTAGGTTATGCATACAGTGTATGCAGTTACACAGTCACACAGTTAACCAACTCATCGTCTGGTTAGGGGCCGTTCACAATTATCAAAATTTTCACCAGCGTACAAACCGTACGCTGGGGGGGGGGGTTAATGCCCGCCGTACGTTTAAATTTTTTTTTTTAATGTCGATATGAAGAGAAGCACGTTAAATTTATTTATGGCGGTTTACGTGCCCTGAGACAGAAGGATGCCACCAATCAAGACAAACCAAGCCACAAGTGTCCAGTGTGTGATGCCCCTTTTCCGACTCAACATCAACTACTGAAGCACCAGAACCAGGCCAGCAACAAACTCAAGAAAGGACGACCGAGCACGAACTGAACCATTTTAACCTCCACACATTTACATTAAACTTACACAGTTTTAGATAATGATGGTAGAAATCTTCCCTTAAAATATTACTTGCTGAGGTGCTGTAGTTTTTGAGAAACAAGTAAAACAATTTAACGCAAATAGTTTTCGTCTCATGAGAAGAAACATTTTTAAGCAATGCTTAAATAATTTTCTTCTCATGAGACAAAAACTATTTGCGTTAAATTGTTTTGCCATGTACAACAGATTTACGCGACTCTCCTGAAAAAATTGCTCAGTGATTTTCACTTTTTCTCAAAAACTTGACAACTTTAATACATTGTTTGAAGCTGAAACTTCTACAGGTAAATTATAATACATACATCTTCATTCACACTGAATAGGGGTTCATGGCCAAAAACTTGATCTACAAAAACCCTTTAAATCACATGCAAGTGTCTATATATAGACTTGTGTGAAAAAAACCCAATTGTTTTCCCCGTACACTTTTAGGGGGGGGGGGTTCTTGAAAAAGTGTACTCTTTGTACACTTGTGAAAATGTTGATAATTGTGAATGGCCCCCTACACTTTTACATTTTTACGGTGCAGATAACCATAACAAATTCACTCAAAGGTTCTGCAAAATGCAGACCACATTATGATCATAATGTAAACAACGCACAATCCATGTGACACACAAGCATGTCACATAGTTTCCAATTTACAAGCTTGTAGTCTTTGTTATCTCATTACTTGGTGTGCCACAATAAAGCTAAGAAACACTGAACACTAGAGGGCATTTCAGAACAATGTGATTGGCATGAGAGTACACCCCCTTTATGGAAATTTCAGCTTTTTTATGAAAAACTATGCAAGGTATAGGCTTTATTTGACAAAAATGACACAATTTCAGATACCCAGGATAAAAAGAAAGATTATTTTACTGTATAATGTAAAAAAAACACCTTTATTTTATTTGTTTTGTTGGTTGTTTTTGTTTGTTTGTTTGTTTGTTTTTGGGGGGTGTTTTTTTTTTTTTTGGGGGGGGGTTTGCAAGGTAGTTGCGCAAAGTCAAAATGCTGTGATAAAGACACAATGTTTTTGATCACATTTGCAGTTGTGTAAACAATTTTTCCCCCTAAAATGGATGGTTACATGTGTAACTGACCATTTTAGAAACGGTAACATGTTTACAAAAATAACCGTAAATGCCAAGCTTACTTTACATGCTGTTCAACTCCCAACAAGGTAAACTATGGCTGACATGTAGCCCCATGTGACATCAATGCAAGGGATCTATACATCATAGGTATGATCCCAAACTTTTCTGATATGACTGAAAGACTGTATGAGTGGCAACTTTGGAATTATGGAAGTATAAAAGTAGAAACTGTAGGGACAGTTTTGCAGAATTCAATTTGTAATTTTTAAGATGACATTTATCTTGGTATTTGCCAGTCTTTATGCCAGTCTATATGGTGTCACCGTGATGAAAGAAGATGTGAAACTAAATTCCTACCAGCAGCTGATGGTACACCATGTGGTAATGAACAATGGTGTATACGCGGAGAATGTATCAGTAGGCAACAAAGAGGACCTGAACCTATAGATGGAAGCTGGTCACAGTATGCAGACTATTCAAGCTGTTCTAGGTCATGTGGTGGAGGGGTACAGTATAAGCAAAGAGCTTGTGATAACCCTGCACCTGAGCATGGTGGCAAATATTGTGAGGGACCAAGTCATATCTACAGAATGTGTAACATACAGGTAGGAAGAATTACTAACATTCAACTACCAGTTTAGTAATATTTGGTGAAAAAGAACTATGAGTAGTAATGGTAGTAGACAGAAGTCAATTAGAATTAAAAGTATAGTGCAGTGAGCAATGGTTGGTTTTTACTAGTAACTACTGCAGAACAAGTTTGATAACCAAATTGCAGGAAAGAAACACAATTTTGTAAAATAAGTTGTTCAAAGGTTTTCTGGTTGGTCATTCTCTTGGACATTATAATATTGAATGGTTACAACTACAATTTATAACTACCAACTACCACTATAGGCTATTTTTGGACCATCAAAGTCTTTAGAACACATTGTTTAGACAGCTGTTTGGTGTGACCTGCTAGCATACTGTGTAAAGCCCAATATATCATTTGTGAGTAAATGGCCTGGAGTTTTCGGGCAGTACAGTGACTAAGGGTTTAAAATAAACCTCTTCCAAGCTTAGAGAGCAGTATTAATACATACAATGATGTTTGTACATTTGTTTTGTAGGAGTGTTCGACTGATGCAGTGGACTTCCGTGCCAAGCAGTGTGCTTCTTATAACAGCCGACCATTCAGAGGTTTCTACTATGAATGGCAACCATATGAACACACAGAAAGTATGTGCAAATGGCAAATGCCTAATTTAACACAATTGGGGTCCTTACTAACTTATAGTTAGTATTATTATTGTTATTTATTCGACTTCAACAATACAAGAACAAAAAAACAATACAAAAAAAATCAAAGAACAACAAAACACAAAACAGAAAAGAAGATTTTTTTTTTACAGGCCCAGCCAACAAACACAGAACAGCAATGTATAAAACCATGATGACATGAGGGCAACAATGCAAAATGAGTGTATGAAGGGAGCATGTAAGTACAAGAAGTTAATCTGGGGAAGGACACAAGAAAACTACTCAGCAAAAGGACCAAACAATACTATGCGGGTCAGGGACAACAAAAGTAAACTAAATTACTGTTGCTCGGAAGCATGTTGTCCCACTCATAGTAAAACAGGAAAACTGGAGGAAAAACAGACATGACAAAATATGGGAGAGGAAGAAGATCAAATTCCCACACATGCATGCTCCCAGGTCAATACGGTAGGATGAAACAATGTCAGACAGGATTGAAACAGATGGCTTTAAGTTGGGGGAGAAATGTTGGCACAGGGCAAATTACAGCAGCATCCCCGATGTGTTGTGGAATAGAATCCCACAGTCTCGGGAAACGACGGGACGGAGAGTGAAGTAATAAGTCTGTACATGCGGGAAGATGGCAGAATGTGAGCCTGTCAAGATGACGAGGGTTGATGAGGAAGCTTTTGTTGCTGAGCTAAGGTGTAGGGATGCCTTGCAGGTAAACCGTATAATAGATGTAATATTTGCATCGGTAAACCATACTCAAGAATAGGGAGTACTTACGACTTTTACAATGTAAAAAACGATCAAATCCAATGCCACAAACCACCACACAAGTTAAATTGTAATGCCAGTTTCTCAAGAAGGATTGAATGAGGCATTGTGTCAAAGGCCTTTGACATGTAAAGGAAAACGGAGTCGATTCTGGGAGGACGTTGTCTGTCCAGAGTGGATGACCATGAGTGGATAATGTTAACCAGCTGTGTAACACAACTTCTATGCTTAACAAATTGTTGATTGGGGTTGAGGAGATTAGGGTTGAGAAGATTAAATGTGTTTAAATGGCTTTTAATGGCAACAGAGATTATCCGCTCAAGAACTTTACATAATACAGATGTCAGAACGACGGGCCTATAATTGGTTAACAAAGATTTGTCCCCCTTTTTATAAACGGGCGTTATATTGGCGCATCGCCAGGTGTCCTGTAGTATCTCCGCACTCAGTGATACACCAAACGAAAAACTTAGAGGATAAGGTATTTCAGGAGCAATTTTATTAAGAATACTGGTTGATATACCACTAGGTCCAGGAGATTTATTGAAAGGGAACTTACGCAGCAAAGCAACAATTTGACATGCATCAACATCAATATGCGATAAGCAGGGAATGGGAAGCGAGCAAGGAGGAGGAATGCAAGGAACTGGACCAGCAGGTTTACATACAGAGGAAAAATAATCACTGAAAGCTGAAGTTATTGCTTCAGGATGGGTCAATTTACAGTTGTTAGGATTAAATGTGGAGGAGGTGACTGTTAATGGCTTCTAACAAATGACACAATTTTTGTCTGTTATCAGATTGAAATAATGAACTAACATACTGCCAATAGGCCCTACAAATAGAAGTTTGAACACTGTTACAAGCTGATTTGTAAACAATTCAGTCAGCTAAGAGGCAAGATCTACGAGCTTAATTGAAGAGTTTATGTTTCTTATTAATGAGTTTCTTTAATTCCGGAGTGATCCAGGGTGAGCACTCACTACGTTTTGTGACAATGGGGATAGAATCTCTGATTGCAGCACCAATCAAGTCCAGGACGTTGTCAGCTGACTGGTTGATGTCACTGGATGGGGAAAGTTCCACGTCGTGTTTGTAGGAACGATCGTAGTACCGCTGGATGAGGGGAAGGTTGAGTGAAACGAAATATAACCTCGACTGCAAAATGATCAGAGTTAATGGAATTGGGAACGGTAGAAACAGACAAGACATGGTCAGAATAATTGGTTACAATGATTCAACCTTGGTTGGGACTATTTGAGTTGGGTCTCGTGACTGAAGTCACTAGCTGATCCAGGTTGAAATCGGCAGCAATGTCAAGAAGTCCAGTATGATGAGGAGATGATGTGTGACAGACGGAGAGGTCAACATTAATATCACCAACGCTGAAGCATCCATCATAGTCGTCAACGTTGAGGGATTCAATGGCCTCCTTGAACTTAGTCCAGAAGGTTGATGAGGAAGATGGTGGGCGGTAAAGGAGTCTGAGGAGCCAAGATTTGGTGCCCAGTTTCAATGATACACAAAGAAGCTCAAGGTCGTCGTGCTCATGGGTAAACAGTCTGGTAGGTGACAATGACATTTAAACAGCTTCTAAGATACCACCACCACGGCGTCCTTGGCAACGATCTCTGCGTATGATAATGTAATCATTAGGAATGCAGAGTAATCCATCAATATCAGACGGTATTAGCCAGGTTTCAGTGAAACAAGGATGTAAGTCGAAGTAGAACTTAACAATCCTTCGAGCTCAGGTTCGTTGTTACAAATTCTGCAAGTATTACAAAGTAGGCATGATATTTTTTCAAAGTGGGATCTAGGGTTGAGCCAGGGCCAGGATTTGGGTTTATGTCACCACATGAAAGTAAGAGTACAGAAAAAGTTGATGTAGAGTTCTTGTGATATAAAATGCAGGCCTTGGAGAATCCCTTGATGACAAACCCTTGTTTGCTTGGGGTGGCTGGGGTGTAGGCAAAGATGGTAACCAGAAGAAGGTGAAGACAAACTGATGATGGCTAGGATCAGCCATGACGACAGGAACAAGTGCACTCTGGGGTTGATTCTATTGGTGGTTTATTGTACAGTTGATAGTTCTATTGTGCAGATGATGTAATACTTTGTATTAATGGCGCAGGATCCAACAAGGAACCGCAGACTGAGAAAATCTCAAGATACAGATTTCAAACAGATATCAACCGTGTAAACACTTAGGCCGTGTCCGAAATGGCGACTCGGGCTACAGCTAGAGCTAGATCAGCGCGTCTGCCAGTGTTGAAGAATAGGCAGACGCGCGCGATCTAGCCGTAGCTGTAGCCGAAGTCGCCGTTTCGGACACGGCCTTACAATTCCCAAACAAATAAACGTGCCTTCTATGTCCTGCATCGAGCAAATATACAAAAGATCGGGCGAAGTGGGATAATCCGATAAGTAAAAATGGGGTAAAAAGTTGAGGTTCCAAGGAGAAGAAACGAGTAAGACGCCTGCCCTGTCTAGGGCCCTCAATCATTGTTGTTATTGTTTTTGTTTTTTTTAGCCAGATTGATAGGACTCTAAGCCTTTGAACTTTTGGAGGTGGACAACGACATTTTTGTATTACTGGGACCATTTTTAAACTACAGTAACCTTGAGACCGCGCTCTGTCTACGCACCACCAAGCATTAAAGTACTTACAGTCTTTTGAGTGTGGCAACATGGTTGGCTAGACCCAAGATACCTTAGCTGGCCAATAAGTACACCTGTTCTAGAGTTCTTTTCTTTGTGTTGTTACCAAGACATTGGATTTATGTGATGGTATAACGGCTTCATGGTACACAGGGAAGGGAGCTGTACTTACATTTCTGACTGTAATCATTTATTTCTTTACATTCTGGAAGATTTGTTCCTACTGTAGATTTTGATCAATTTATTCTGGGCAAAGTTTTGTCATGTGTTTGTGGTTGTCTTTGTCTTTGCATTGTCCATGCAGTCATGTTGAAGTCTATGTAGAACCATTGAGTAAGGAAACAGATGTGGTAAAAGTGACAATATGCTTTTATTAGTTTTTTCTCTGATGTATTATGTATTTTTAAAATGCATCTTTATATATCGCAACAAATTTGTAGAGAGATTAAACAGACACACATAAAAGTGCGCATACATGTAGGTATTTTTTGACAAATTGACAGTCTCCAACATGAGCTTATCTTGAGTAAATTTTTGACTTGAAGTCACTTAAGATAAAGTGCTTTTGAGTATTTAAAAAAGGTTGTTTGGGTGTAAAAGTGTGTTCAGTGAACTGCCTCGCAAGTGACATATCTTAAAAGATGTATTTTGCAGGTCAAGTTTTTTTAAATGAACAAAAACCTATAGAATGCACCCACATAATAAATAATTGTCAGGATGATTGGTCTGTATTGAGGTGACTATCTTTCTTAAGGAACCTTTGTGTATACATGTATTTGTTTCTAAAACTAATAATTACAACGAGAAGTAATGTTACAAATCCCTGAGGCAGTCACTCTACAGAAAATAAACAGTTTTTAGAGATTTTTTTGTAAAACATTGTTGGTTGATTTATTTGTCTGCTAGAAAAACAAAGTACAATCTAAACCAAATGAGAAATGAGAAATGTATATTTGTTATGAAGTGGGATTGTTTGGTTATTTTAATCCTGATTCAAGATGTATTTGGACATGTTCTTGCAGGGAAGGAAGCTTGTAAGCTGTATTGCATGGCTGATGGGTTCGATTTTTATTTTCCGCTAAGTTCTAAGGTGCATGATGGTACACAATGCAGTCGAAGTAGCCCAGACATCTGTATCAATGGCATTTGTCAGGTAAGTGTGGGGCTTTTTAACCATTTTACATGCAAAATTTTGATTTTAAACATTTTGGCATAAATTTTGACTATAAATTCATCCACCGAATTTATGTATATAAATCAATAAAAATGCGTAATGTGGATTTTTGACAATTGGATTTGCAAATACCAGAGATATATCAAGATACATGAACAGTAGGATTAAGGTGGTAATACTCGATTGACCAAACAGTGGCTGTTAGAGCTACAGTGCTGCTGATTAGTAAAACTAAAATGTTTATTGTATTGTTCCATAAATAGAAAGTTGGATGTGATCTCGTTCTTGGGTCTGATGCTAAACCGGATGCCTGTGGTGTTTGTCAAGGAAATAACGCTACCTGTGATTTTGTAAAAGGACTCTTCACAGAACAACACACAGATAATGGTTAGTACCTTTGAATGTACATGTATATAGACAGATCACATCAAGTTTATGTTCATGTCATCAAGAACCCTGCTTCCCTTATCAGTCTTGTGAGAAACTTTGGACCTATTCTAAGTCCATCAAAACACCTTGCTCTGGTTCCACTATACACGTGTCCTACTGCACTTTACCTGATGTGAGTTAACAGAAATGTCAAAGGTTAATATTGACCTGTTATTTAATTTTCAAATTTTTGGGCAAAAATCCTCTCTTAAGTGTTTTTTTTCTCAGAATTAGGGGGGCTGATCATTTTTGTTAAAACAAAATGAGAGCCTGTGGTTGTTTTTAAAACCACTGCTTCTGCTTCCCCTACAGCTTAGGCTCCTGCATGGGACACGGCCTAAGCTGGAGCCAGAGGTTTGAGTCTAGCACTTCAATCTGTTTAGAAAAGAACAACTATTCCAAAGCTGTTATGTTTATTTTACGAAAAAATAGTTTAACGTTGTTCCATGCCATCATCTGTTCTGAAGCCACTAACCCAGGTCTGCCTCCGTTACTTTGATTCACCAGTAGTGGTGACTGACTTGAGTTAGCGACTTGCATGACGTTATGTGCTACTTGATTGATAAGTTGAGAGACCTTGGACTGACTTGGGGGAGATGGAGCTACTCAAATGCACTCAATAATTAGCATAATGCTGCATTTTCATAAACATCGGGAACACTGAGTAATCTGTGAATTAAGTATGAACTCCACATCTCTGGATCCCAATACACACACAGTCTCATCTGCAATTTGATTTTATAATACAACACAGAGGTTTTATATCAAACTGACAAGTAGTATTTTACCTTAGTTTACAAAGTAACTTTTTTTAATGCTGCTTCCTTGTTTGCACATTTGATATTTGTCACTCAAAACCATTAGAAATTGAAAAATCAGAGAGCTACTGTGCACATTTATATTGACAAACTGTATGAGTAGCATTGGTGTTTTTCCAAAAAATCACCTTTGGCTCTGTCCTTCATCTTATGGCCATTTAAACTTTGCCACATACTACTCTTTTATTCCCTTAAGAAAATCCAAAGACAAACTACTCAAAAACAAATAGTAATGATGGCAAGTTATAGTATAAAGAAACGAAGTACCAAAACTGTGATTAAAAACATGTTTAACTTATAGCATTGGATTTGCTCATAATGCATGTTTTCTGATTCCTCTTTAAGAGAAGAATGCAAAGATTTTGCTTTGTCTTTCAGTTGCCATAGAATTCATGTGTAATTCATTATCTTAAAAACAAAAAAGAGAGAAGTGGCTTGCCAGGTGTTTTTGTCATGGTTTGGCTGCAAATAGGCCTCATTGTCTCATTCAAACAAGCTTACTTATAGCTGTTACATGTTAATGATATTTTGGCTAATGACCATGAGTTACTCAATTTCATTATTCAGTCAACTATGTGTATACGGTGTATAATAGTAAATGTTATGGTTGCACAGACTTAGTTGATGTACATGTAAGCCTCCCATAGGGCACTGCCACATTCCAGTTTTCTGCTAAATGAAATATGAACATTGTGGGTAATCATGTTTTTGATGCAAGTATGTTTATCCTCAATAACTTCTGGTTATCAAACATCACAATGACATATCCAAAGTAATGAAACTGCCTGAGGAGAAGTGAGAAATATAATTCTTTTGTGAAACTGACCCTTTTAAACTTTGACTCTTGTCAATTTGTTCAAGGTCTGGCACATTAGGGTGCAATTTTTCTGGCGCTCTAATAATACTGGCAAGCTCACAATATGTCACTTTTTATGATCAGTGTTTTGGGAACTATGAGTTATTCAAAACAAAGTCCAATAAAGGGATGTGACATTAGACCTGATGCGAAACATCACTGTATCGCCAATTGCTAAAAAAATCAAGCCAAATTTTCCCAGCTAGCTAGGATTTACACCCAAGCTAGCTAGGTTAGATTAGGTTGTTACCATGTGTTAGACCAACCAGCTAGGATTTACACCCAAGCTAGCTAGGTTAGATCAGGTTATTACCATGAGTTAGACCAGCCAGCTAGGATTTACACCCAAGCTAGCTAGGCTAGATTGAGTTGTTACCATGCGTTAGACCAGCCAGCTAGGATTTACACCCAAGCTAGC
>CM021529.1:10119220-10133188 GCA_010994315.2 Pisaster ochraceus
TCACCAGCCCTAGTCTAGTTTTAGCATTGGGCCAATTAGGCAACTGGATCACTATCCCTAGTCTAGTTTTAGCATTGGGCCAGTCAGGCAACTGGTTCACTAGCCCTAGTCCAGTTTTAGCATTGGGCTAGCAAGCCCAGTGGATTACTATTCCTAGTCTAGTTTTAGCATTGGGCCAGTAAGCCCACTGGATTACTATCCTAGTCCAGTTTTATCTTTGGGCCAGTAAGCCAAGTTATCCAAGTGCAAATGCACTTTTGTGCTTTTTACTTTATTTCAAACTACCTTAAAGTTCAACAAATATATATAAACAGGTCAAACACCACCCTTAACAGAGGTACAGGGATGTCACAACTGTACACACTCTAGTTGAAAATGTAGCACTACATCAAACCTGCACTTAGGGTGAAGAGTCATAGCACTTCTTACAATAGACTGTGAGGTATTGTGCCCATTCAAACTTTCGGTACCATTGTGGTCCCAACCATATGGAGTTTTATGTGGGCAAGATTTAATTACTTTAGTTTAATGTAGTTTATGACCATTAAAATTACATATGTTGTTGGGAATATAATAGACAAATATGAAAGAAAAATCAATTTAACAATGTAATAAATACAACCAGAAAATTGAATTTGGCCTCAACTTCCGGTTAAAACTGCAAAAAATTGTTTTGGATGCACGATGATAATCACCAGATGCTGTAATTGCAACGCAAATACTTTTCATTGCAGTCTATGGTCGTTGAGGTATCAGCGTCCTCCATAACTGTGTCATGCGTTTGTTTTATGCTCATTTGACTGTCGTGAATCTGCATAAGGGGTTTAGATCAAAAAAGTATCCTTGTCCCAGAGTTTTAATTTTATTTCAATAATATTAAATCAATTTTTTTGTATGTTATAAAAGCTAAAACTCATTTCATAAAAAATTGTAATGAGTATTTTTGTTGCTTAGATTTTGCCATTAGATATAATTTAAACAAAGATTTGATTTCAGAAAAAATTATCTTCCATAAAGACCATAAGACCAATGCAAGCCATTTCTCTTCCATAAAGATAAAGGAAACCGTACCTTGTCTCCATCCACTTTAACAGCCCGAATCACAGCGTCAAAGATGTTGAAATGACTGTGCTTGAGGCTTGCAATGGTGATGACACACACCACAAGCTCAGAGAATCACACTAGATTCACCAACTCAAGACAGTTCAACCCTTTGGTTACAACATAAACACTGGTGTTAAATAAGTTCCCATCACCCCATCATCCCATTATAAATACAGTTACTGTAAATAACCTGTACTCTCCTGTGGCTTTATTTCACCCTTCTTTCTCTCAATAAGTTTCTAAAACCAACCTGTTAATAACCTTTTCCTCTCCACATGTTTTAATAATCACAGATTCCTTTAATTTCTTACATAAATCATCTTGTACATTGATTCTGTTCTTCTGTAATCACCCCCCATTTCACAGAGTCTCCCTTTATTACCTCTTATTTTCCCCCTATTGTTAGTTGCATTATCTCTGATGCAGCTTGCCCTCTAATCCTGTCCTTTCATTCCCAGATTACCCTGAATGCAGTTACCACCTTGATGGTCCAGTAATACACACTTTTCATTTTCTCACATTGACCATCCTATTGTCCTCACTTCTTTACTTTGATCAGTTCGTAGCCACCCATTTGTTTGTAAATTAATAACTTTGATTGGCTATAAGTTTCCCGCTTTTTGTCTGGATGACTGCTAATCAATTATCGTTTTATGGCATGATCTTGTTGCTTGTGGTATACTTATGGTAGAGTATCTTTACTGAAGGGAGAAGAATAAGGGTTGTTAGTGTCATGTATCTCAAGAGGGTTTCATCTAGTGCTAGGATTTTTCCCATTCACTACAAGTTGTTTTGCCATTAGTGAAAACTCTTAAGATGAGGTGATTTGCCATATAGATGCTCAAAAAGTGTTCTGAATAAAATGATTTGTTGTATGGTTTAATACAGATTACTATATGATAGTGAATATACCAGCCTATGCCAGACATATCAGGATAGCTGAAGTGTCACCATCAACCAGTTATCTAGCCCTACGTAATGAAAGATTCAAGTATTACCTGACAGGAGCATGGACGGTAGATTGGCCTGGTAATTTTGACATTGCTGGTACCACATTTGAATATAGGCGACCCTACAATATGCCCGAGTATCTGGAGGCTCTTGGACCTACTAATCAAGATTTAGTTGTTGAGGTATGAAGAGTTTTTTTTTCTTGCAAGGGTCGGGGGCTGTAGATTAGTTATTTAAGCTTTAGTTAGCTGTAAATAGTTGTTTCTAGTTGGTATTTTGTGTTTACTTCAGATAATAAGGGGAACACATGATTATTTAATTTGTTTTGTCATTGCACTGTCGTGTAAGCAATCTTGCAAACCAGAACTCAAACCACTGGCTATACTTATATATACATTTAATAAAACAAAACCTATTTTATTCAAAATCTTGGGTGAGTTTTGGCGATCCTGACTAAAAACATATTTAAACTTCAGTCGTTTGTTAAACAATTTCCTGAGTTTGATTGTGCCGTGATGTTTTAGCTGTTTCAACCAAATTGTAATTAATTTGTTGCCTCAGTTGGGCTTAGTCTTAAGATGGCTGACTTCTGAAGCACACCAATCCAGTAATGTTAATAACATTCTAAGGACTCATTTCCACTATGTGAAACAATTAATATTAATGTCAGGATGTGTGCATACTGTTTCTGTACACACCCATTCTCACGTAGCTCACAAAGTGTCCTGGTCAGTGAATTTCACTTACAATGTCAGGGTTGCCAAAACAAATCCCATGTATTAAGTATCCAGGACCTTAGTGGGATTGGTTATGGGTATATTTCTGTGTTATATATGTGTATATTTTGTACCATGCAGATATTATTACAGGGTATAAACCCTGGCATTACCTTTGAGTACACTGTGGAAAGAGATGACCTGAAGTCAATGGAGCCTTTACATAACTACACATGGAATGTAATAGAGTCAGAATGTTCAACTTCCTGTGCTGGAGGTATGTCAGGTTACATGTACACAAACAAAATCTGCTAATGAACTTTGGAACTTGATGAATTTTGTTCCTGTGTCTTTTTATTTCGCCATTTATTTAGTTCAACAATGGTACTAATAATTTTCTTGACCGAATGATTTCTTATTTGAGAAAACTTAGGGCAGAATGTGCAATAACACAACAATTAGCTTCTGACATTAAATGTACGACTTGATACTAAACTTGTTTCTTGAGTTTGTCATTCATGTGGCATATACTGGAGTTCAATGCAAGTGTTATTGATATAATAGACTGTGCAAGTCTTTTGCATATTCGAACCTCCAGGACTAAGGTGGTCCCAATAATATTGAGTCCGCGATTGTGTGTGCGACTCTGTTTCTCATTGGATTGGACTGGATTGGATTGTAACAAGACTAGACATTTTTCTGAAGCAATGTTATTATTTGTCCTCTTTTTTTATAGGTATATTAACATCAGATGTTTACTGTTTGCGTGGTAACACAACAGAAGTGGACAACTCCTTTTGTGACAATGCAACAATGCCAAGAAGTGGTGTTTTTGACTGTAACTTGGGGCCATGTCCTGCAAGGTAAGGACTCAAATTATAGGTTACAAAATGATGTAAGTGTTGCATCAAGTGTTGCATTGAGCTTCCATTCATATAAGTGGGAGTTAAGTAGAGTGATTGCAAAGCCACATAACCTGTAGAACCTATACAAGTTTATTTCAAAAATAGGGAACTTTTTCAATTCCTCCCAAAAACCTCCAACAAATTCTCCATTTTGTTGTAGCTTTGAAGAAAAATTGATTTTTAAAGTAAATCATGAAGCAAAAATGTAGCAATACTGTACCATGTATACCAATAGCAGATTATTCCAAGTGTTTTCTGGCATGCAACTTCTCCACAGATCTGCTGATTTCTGCATTGTAAAACAAAACCCGCCATTTCTGAAAACTGCCAAACTATTAAAAAAAATTAATAAAACAAATCCAACTATTGCGCATAGGTTTTATAAAAAACATACATCATATGTTATTGTCTGGCTCCATGGTACTGTACATGTGCAGTAGGCATTACAGTCTAGACATAGACACAATGCGCATTGCACAGCATACAATCTACAGTATAACCACACATTTTTCACTCATACACTGAGATTCCGACAAAATACATCTAAAACTCCTAAAGCAGGTGCGTTAACCATTATTATATTGGCATTGTATTTTTAGCAATGTGCACTGGAAATACTAGGTTGTTATAATGTTGCCTTGTGTTTCAAACCAGGCTGCGTACATAGCTTCTACAGGGATGTGATTTGTCCTATAAATCAAATTGTTGGGGAGCCTTGCTAAAGTCCATCAACATGAACCATGTGAATCCACGGAGAAAATTGGGGGGGGGGGGTAATTCTTTGTATCGGTATGCATGTGTGCTACTGATCAAGATAAAATACTAGAATGGACAAACTATTTTGTTAAAAACATGTCCCAGGAGCAGTGAGTTTGTACCATACAATGAATCCCCGACTCCAGGGGCTTTGTGCTGCAGCTCACTAGTCTTAGCAATATTATGGAACTTCACATAACTTTCAGGTGGTCTTAAACATTCAACCACAGAAGCACAGAAACCACAGAAACATTCAACCCTTTCTGAAGCTGTGCACTGTCAGGTAGGGTACAGGGACAAACATGTAGGCTGATACTTTGATGCAGTATATACATGTATGTTTTTGTGCAAAACCCTCGGATGTAATACCCCAGTCACAATTAGAGTGCGATGGGTTTGCGAGTAGTTTGCGACGGATTTCTAGCCATTTTCAGCCGGGGCCCAATGGGACTCCTTGTGGCTGCCAGATAATTTTGGGGAATTGGGCAGACATCGAATTACTTTTAACTCGGACTTAAAACCTGGTGCGGTGTTTCGCATTGCAAACTGATTGCCAATAAATCGGTGGACAATGCCTGGCCTATGTCTGGTAGGGCATCGCACACATCGGGCGGGTGCCGGGCCAAATTTTGGACAACCCAGACAATCCATATATCAGTCAATCGCAGGGACATAGGCAGGGCATCGGACAAGTGCCTGCCAGACTCCGACCGATAAACGAGCCAAGAATTCGACCCCATTTCCGTCATGGCAGCAAGGGGGGCACTTTTAATTGTGACTGTGACCAACCTGTCGTGCAATATTTTGCTGACCTCTACACACCGGTCAATGCCTAGAAATCGCACACGCCGCCCGGCCTCCGCTTTCATTGTGACTTGGGTATAACCTATAAATGCCTTTATTTTGGAGCTTTGGAAATCTGGCATTACTTTTTGATTGCTAATAAAACCTTTTTTACAACCTATATTTGGTAGATTAGGCACATGAAAGCCTGCTATTGACATTGATTTCTTGTAACCCTGGGGGAGGTTACAACAATATTTCAAAAAATGATACAAGTAAGATTTATATCATGGCAGAGGGATTAGCTAAGAGTACCCATTATGACATAATTACATGTAGTCATCATAACCTTTAACTTCAATAACAATGCACAATACATATAGTTTGAGGGTTCACAAAAAAAATAAACTGAATCTCTTTTAGATGAAAATAATACTAAGTTCTACATTACTTTTACAAACAGTTGCATACATATCCTCTAAGAATTATACATGTGGACTTTGGACAAGAACTTACAGTTTGTATTTTAATTTTCACATCTAAAAACCTGTGCATGATGTGTGACCTAGCATGTTATATTAGCATTGATTGTTCTATATAAAGAAACCAAATTATTAGTCATGTGACTGGTGATAAAGTTCAGTAAAGGATCAAGCTACGTATCAGTCTGGTGACTATGGAGAAGATAAAGTATGGAGTTACTCTATCAATTTGTTGACATAAGAAGCAGTGCAAAAAGGAGTCTGTTACTAGTAACATGACTGTTTTATAGCTCGTTATACTCATAGCTCAAGTCAAGCATTTGGAAAGGTTGATTTGACTAACATACATCTTCATTCAGCATCTTTAATAGTATCTGGCACTCAGTCCATCTTTATGCTAGCACTCCCGACTCAAAAGCAGCTGACAGGCCTCGGCATGCAGGCAACTCAAATTGGTATCATCCACACGCACCACAATGCTCAAACACACACACAAACACACGCAAACGTATGGATCCGGTATGTGGGGTACTGCCTCTGTTGTTTTATAATTCCTTTTTCTAAAGAATTCCTCGGTGGGGTCCATTGTTCCATTGTGTAAAAGACCCTAAAGGGGCACTCCTGTAAGCCCACACACTCCAAAGCAGTCCACTGTGACCTATCCACAGCGTAGAATCCCCTCCTTTATCTCTTGAAGAAGACTAGAGCAGGCTAGTTAAAATTATGAGAAAGTTGATATACAAGATTAGGATGGATCTTGCCAAACCCCATTCTGTTAACCGAGACCCATAGTTTCAATCTCAACTGTTGATATGACTACAGGTGGGTTGCATCTAGTTGGATGGAATGTAGCCAGTCATGTGGCTCAGGGCGCCAGAAACGACGTGTCAAGTGCATGAGACTGCTAAGAGATGGAGTGGACAAAAGCGTAAAGGAAAGCTTTTGTGGAGATTCCAAACCTAGACGAAGAAGAAATTGTAATACGCATGACTGTCCTGCTCGCTGGATACCATCAGCTTGGTCAGATGTAAGTCCATTAATAAGCATAGTAACACAAGCCATCCAAGAAACTACAACAATGCCAGTCGTAATTATTGTGTCATTTTTAAATTTATGCTGTCTACAATGTTTGGTTGAGTTTCTCTAATTGTAGATTCATCACAAAGGAAATACTGATTGTACAGTTGAGTTGAAGTAACAATTTATCTGGTGCTATTTAAACTATTAGATGAAAACCTTTAGGCCTATCCTGTCAGGATGTTCATTTAGTCATTCATAAAAGTTTTTTTCGAAATCACATATCAGGTTTGTATTTATGATTCACACAACAGGTTGGTATTTATGATTCACTTAGTGGCTATGAGATTTAACTGCTGTAAACTAATAAAAGAGAAAGTTGACTAATAGCTATGAACGATCACATTTAGTTAATTTATCAAGTTATTATTATATTTCTACATATATAAAGGTAACCCGTTTTGATGAGTAATTTTTGAGTTGTGACGATGATGCTAGTTATTTGCCCTAATTGATTTGCACATCTACCAACAGTGCTCAACATCTTGTGGTGATGGTTTTATGACACGAACTGTTGATTGTCAGAGTATCAACAGTAATGGTCATCATAAAGTCAAGCCAATAGCCTCGTGTAGGGGAATGCAGCAACCCTCTGAACGCAAAGCTTGCAACCTTAGAACGTGCCCACGGAAAGTGCAGTGGTATATTTCTGCTTGGAGCGAGGTTTGCTTATTTTCTGTTATTTTGGTATTCATGTCTGGACCAAGTTGCATTGAGCAGCACAGCAGGTGTTTTGTGGGTTTTTTTTTTTGCTTTCTTTATGGCTTCATTTCCTAGCACCTCTGACCTTAAAGCCTAGAGAATGCTAATTTTCTGGCAGTGCTTTCTATTAATAGATTACAAAACATTGAGTACCAACCGGTGTATCATGGAAAGATTATATCACACCTTCAAATCTTCTCTATATTTTTCCCTTGAATAGGATTTGGAACTTTGCATTGTGGAGATACAATGGCAACCACATAAATAAATGAATAGACCTCTGTATACTTGGTAATGGCACTCAGTGTTTGTTACAACTCACTTGTAGACCTTTCTTTTGTTGCTAAGAATGGTTAGAATGACAGGGAATCAATATCAGAAACAAACATTTTGACAAACCTAGAATGTTTGCAGTTTGATTCTCTGTGCAAAACCAATTCAGACAGTGCTTAAAAAACAGTAGAAGAACAAAGAAATAAGTTTGTTTGACCTTGTTGACCACTGTGGTAGGCATGTGTGTGTTGACCACTGTGGTAGGCATGTGTTTATTCTGACCGTGGTAGGCATGTGTGTATGTTGTAAGTATGTGTGTTTAAATGTTACATAGGAAGTGTGGAACTGAGACAAAGAGGTCAACATAACGTAGGGTCTGGAAACGCTATGTGGACTTACACACGTCCACACAGTGTTTTTACAGTGTAAACAAATAAGATGAAAGAAATGTCCACTGAGTGCATGCAACACAGAGCTATGTGTGTGTGTTATTATCAACCTTCATGTGCTTCATGTCTTTCTTGCAGTTTTCACAAAGGTCAATTTGTCAACATTTAGAAAATAATTGATTGCTTTTCCTGTAACATTCGTACAACAGAGACACAGTCAAAGGCATATTCTTTGTAGTGTCTGGGAGGTTTTAGAAGATAGTTTCTTGGGTCATGCAAATATAAGTAAAAATTCTTGTTTGTGGGTTTTGAGAATCCATTACATGTGAAACTTAACAATTTTCATTTTTCAAGCTTATGTTCATCATCTTGAGTATTAAATAAAAAGGTAGAAGTAAGTGCTATTAAATTGAATGGTTCGCTATCCCTCTTGAATGGGTTTACTACATGTTTATTTAGCAAGGTTTGGTTGATGGATTACAAAATTATATTCAACCAAATCTATTTGTATTTTGGGCTCATAGCTTTGTTATTTGATGGCAAATTTGTATGCCCTTGGAAAAGATAGACTATAAATACCAATATTACTTCAAAAAAGAAAGAGGTTGTTTGTAAAGTGCAAAGAAGATGTTAACTAAATTGATTGTGCTTTGGTTTGCAGTGTTCAGTAACATGTGGTATGGGACGCCGTTCACGTATGATCAGTTGTAGCTTCTTGGACAGACAGGGTCAATTTCGAGAGATGGATGACAGTGAATGTAGTCATCTTAAAAAACCACATGTAGCATCCACTAAACCATGTCACAGAGGTATATGTGAATCAAAGTCAGGAAAATGGCAAACATCACATTGGTCACAGGTAAGTATATCATTATCATTGCGCTAGAGAGAAACTGCAGTGTCTAAGGGCTTGAATTTAGGGGGAAAATCCACAAGACTGTAGCTCAAAATTTGTACTGGACCAGAATGTGTTTTACAAGACCAGAATCAAAATGAGAAAAAAACTTTCTTCACAGGTCAATTATATACAATAAACTGTTTTTATTTGAACAAAGACTAAGACAATCCTATTGACCTCAATAGACAGAATTCACAAAGATATTTATCAGAATCAAAGTCAATTATCTCTTTACTTGTGTGAGGCTCTGTGAGGAAACTAACATCCGTATTTCCTCATTGTTTGTTTAATGTTCAGCATTAGTTCACATCTATTTCACTTTAAGTTTAATGTATCTACCCATCCCAACAAGAAACTGTCACAAATTTGTGACAAAATTTTTACTGCCTAATACCACAACAAAAATATTCTTTTAAAAACATAAAGATATATATACATGTATTGAGGAATGCGATTGAGTAAGTCATTGGAAAGTTTCTGGGACAAATAAAATAATAATTCCTTGAATTGCATGTTTTCCTACCAGAAGCATGTAAAGATGTGTATGGTATGATGATTAAATGGAGGATAGATTTTCAAGAGTTCAATAATTACCACTCTCTAGTTTTCGGTAACTTTACCATTTAACAAACACTTCATCAAAAACACCAAATAACATTTGAGAAGGGATTTTGAGCATGTTCATGTACATGTGCTAATTTGGCAAGTCTGACTGAGAATTGAATGTTGGGGGATTGAGTGCTGGGTCCTCAGTGGGGTCAAAGCAAGTTCAACATGTATCCTTGGCTGAGAGCAGTGCTTGGTGCATACATGCATTGATATTTTCATTCTTTGACCTCAACAATGGTGGCCTTTGTTAGATAGTGGAATTGGAATAAAATAATCAGGAAAGAAAACTAAGCTTTCATATACAAAACCACTAATTTGAAGAAAACAAATCTTTAGCAATCATGAATCGTTTGTTTAACTTGTTGTGTTAATACCATTGACTGGAATAACAACACAAAGCTAGTGATGCCCTCATTGTGTTTACTTTTATCTGATATAGTGTTCACAGACATGTGGTGGTGGTATTAAGTCTCGTCGAGTCCAGTGCTTGAAGTCTCAGAAAACTGCAGATGATTGTAATATGAAGAACAAACCTGCTGCAACACAGAGCTGCAGCTCTGAACCATGTCCATGGAATGGTAAGTCAACATTACTAATCACTGAGGCATTTAATCAACGTCTGGATGTATTTCTAACTCTTAGAGAGTGAATTGTTGTTGCTGAGCAGTCTAGTAAACTGGACTCGGTTCTGGTGGCAGAGGGGAAAGCATGTGACCTGCCATGATGCCTCTGTTCTAAGCAAGACATGATGTAAAATTCAGGACTTGTGAGGGCCAAGATGGTGTATTGTTCAATTCGATTAACCCCCTAGCACTCATACATGTAAAAGCAGATTCTCAGCAGGAAGATGAGAATGTATGTGGAATTGTTTACATGGCCTAAGGACTAGGGATAATGTTTTATTGGTCTTCAATGTAGTTACTGGGATATGTTGGCTACAAGAAGCCAGTACTGTTAGGTAGCGTGAACACCCCATTTTTCCTCCTTTTTAAAAGGCTTTTCCTTGGTACTGTGGAAAAGGCATTGTTTTTGTTCAGATTTTTGTGTTCTTCTTTTTCTACATATTTTGTTATCCAAAATCCCTCAGACTATGTACACAGGTTTTTTTTGGTGCCACTAGGGTCACTTTCCGAAGCTTGGATCTTCATCACTTTTGGTCCAAGCAAAGATGATCCTAGTACAAATCCTAGTACAAACGTCAGGTCCCAAAGGCCTGCAGTATGCTAAGGAGTAAAAGGCCTAGGATCTGTTTTACAAACAGACTTAGAAAGTCTAGTTTTTATATTTAGGAAAGAAATGAGAAAAAGGGTATTTGGTCTCTTTGGACATAACAGCATCAGTGTTATATACATTCATAATATAAGTTATTGATTCAGTTGAATTCCCTCTTGGCTTTGCAGTTAAATGTTTGTTTTCAACTCATTTTGGTTAACAAATTGAAGAATTCTAAGAACTTTTTGTTTGCATTGCAGCAAAACCTGTTTGCATTGATACATACAACTGGTGTTACCTTGTGCCACAACATCAAATGTGTGGACACCACTTCTATGGACCCAAATGCTGCTACTCCTGCAAACACAGTGCCTGATGACTTCTGCCAGTATGGACTTTCATGGAGTGCAACATCCATGTACATATATTGTACTCTAGTAAACATGCCTGTACAACCCCATGACAATCAGTTTGCTTATAGGAGTAGATACTTAATGCTATCTTTGAGGTCTCAGACCTGTGTCATGTCACATGGTGTAATCATTGGATGCCGCAGTTTTGCATTAATCTTCCAACTAATTAACCAAACACATAGTTGCAATGATTTGTGGCCTGCTGGCTTAAGCTGTGTATTCATCCACACATGTTTAATGCAAGTAAATTGTTTGAAGATCAGTTCTATGGTATTCTAGCAAGACTTCAAGACTACATTGTGACTTTGAATTTCAGTTTTGATCTATAGCCAACATAAATGCATGACAGGAACACTTAAAATAGATACATGGCAATATGCTGCAGTTAATTGTCAGTATTGAGTCAGCATGAATTCAAACAGATTTGTCTAGTATTCATTAGTCATACGTGACTGTTTATAATCATCTTTAAAGAGGGGCTTCAAGGTCTTATTCAGTTTTGTGATGCACTCATTTTCCAATTGATAGAGTCCTTATGAAGGTGAACATAAACTACAAGTCTCTAACTTCACTAAAATGATGTAAAATGCCATTTTAATTGATACTCTTTCAGAGTGAAATTTGAAACATGGCGTCATTGGATATCAACAAAAATGGGTCTGTACATGCAGTCCAAAGAGGAATGTTGTGCCTCAGTCTAATGGTCAAGTTCAATGTTGTTTTGATTGAATATCATCAAACTTCAGGAATGAGCTATTATTTCTTGTAAAAACAAAACCATTTATTTGAAATGTGATGTCATTGGATGTTGACACAATTTGCTCTGAAATGGTATTAATTACAAAGACATTGTACACCATTTTAACATGAGGTTTAATTTCCCCCCATTTTGAATTTGACATGACGCCCCTCTGTAATATAAGGGTTGCCTATTAGTCATGAAGGTACATGTACAGTCATGAAGGTACATGTACAGTCATGAAGGTACATGTACAGTCATGAAGGTACATGTACAGTCATGAAGGTACATGTACAGTGAAATCTGCTTGAACAAACAAATCTTGAATTTGGTTTCATCCATGTTGGTATTAAGTATTATTCGTTTCTTAAATTATGAATGTAAAGTCGGTGCACCCAATCTATGCACAGCACTGCCTTACGAGCCTTTTAACTGTAAATACTTGATGTGGTAGGTTGGTGTGTCTGTGGTGTTCAGGGTATAAGTGATGATTTTGTAATGACAAAATAAACTCCAATCATTGTCTTCCATTTTGCATATCTGAAGAGTTTCTCCACTGCATGTATTTATGTAAAGCAGGGTCAAATTCAGCTTATTTATTGGTCTTGGCCGGTGTATATTAGGAAGTTATATTTTTATTGTGTGATAGTATGTTTTATTTAATTGTGTGTGAAAACTGATCATTGAATGAATTGGTATTGTTAAAACACTTGTTGAAAATTGATAACCTGCCCACCGGTATATTTCCTTATAAATGACGAAGAAATTGTGTAAAGAAATACTTGTCATTAAATGCTTCAAAATGCTGTCTTTAAAGAATGTGATTAGATTAATATCAACAAAATATAGCACAGATTTTCATGTATACAATAGCATTGTTGATAAATATTCAGTTAATTAATTTAAGACTGTATGAGTTGTGCACTACATCTTAGATACACAGTGTGTTCAGCTGCAGTGGTTGCTTATCAATCTTTGATCAATTAGTCCAATAATTAGTTATTTCGTAAGTTTGTATTCAGTCATACATTGTATCAAACAAATATTTTTACATGAGAAATTGCTAGTTTTAGATAAAAAGTTCATTTATGTATTTTTATAACGAATAAAAGGAAATGTTAGAAAAGTATAAAGGAATTTTAAAAACTTGCTTAAAGATTGACAGATTATTAATTGAATGAAATAATTCATATTATAGAGTTTGGTTCACAAGTGCTGGTTTTTGTTGAAGACCTCTACTTTGTGCTTTTTTAAGAGAACTTTTAAAGAATTGAATAGTGTTAGTTTTCATTTCAGTGATGTCTTTCACCTTTCCAAAGTGAATTGACTGATCTCTCATGCTACGTGCATTATGATCTGTAAGCATTTACTACCTCATGTATGGTCTGATCAAGATATGGTGAACAGGAATTCAAACCTTGCAGACAAATGGGGCAGGAAATGTGGAATTTTGCTTAAGTGTCAATGATCGACAATAATCATTAACTTGTCAAACAAATATAGGTCAATCAAGTTGGTGACAGCTGTGTATCCTAACCAATATGTCCAATACACAATCATTATTTATGCTTGAGGCAGATCTAAATGCTCATTGTGTAATTAGATCACTGCCTCTGTCCGACTTGTAGGGAAATTTAAACAATTTAATTTAAAGGCTTATCAACTTGATACCAGTACCATTTAAAAAATTTTTTTTAGAAATAATTCCTTCTGAAATACTGCAATGTGTGAGAAAGTCGTCTCACAACAGTAATTATCTTATTTTCAGTTTGCTAAATAAGAGACTGAATTCTACAGTAATATATAATATATATTATGGAAGTAACTCAATGACTCAACAAGCTTGCTGATCCTATAAACAGATTATTTAGTGTAATGGTGCAATTTAATTCACCATTGGCTGTTCTGACAGTCGGGATAGCAAGTTCACTCAATTCACCATTGGCTGTATTGACAGTC
>CM021529.1:10136300-10148870 GCA_010994315.2 Pisaster ochraceus
AATACGTACTTGGGGTGTTACCACCTCCATGCGTACTTGGGGTGTTACCACCTCGAAACACTTGGTGGATATAACAAGTATAAGTACAAGCATGATGTCTCAGTGCATTCTAGTACCACTCCTACATGTACCTTGAATTCTCCAAACAAGAGCACGCAAGTATCTGTAGATCCAGTTCAGCTTTCTTCTGCCTGTACATGTTTAACCTGATCTCACTTGCTTCTTTCTTATAGCAAGAGGGATACATTTTTGGCGTTTGCCCATTTCATATACATTCCATTATAAATCTGATATGCTAAGAAAACAATATCTATAAGTAACAGTTTAAAAGAAAACGGCAACATATTATTTTTGTTTTGAAAATTATAGCCACAGCCCCAATTGACATTTTTGCAAATCAATCAATCAATCAATCAATCAATCAATCAATCAATCAATCAATCAATCAATCAGGGGATGTAATGATTTCAGATGGGTAATACGTATTGAGGTGGTAACACCCCATGATGATGAGCATCAGCATTGAACAGGTTTATGGAAGCAGGGTAATTTGTTAGACTAAGTATTTATTAAGTAGAAATCAGCTACACTGATAAAGTCGCTTCACATCATACAAAACTGTACTTTGTAAGCTATAGTTTGTGTGTTCATTTTATAAATTGATATCGAAGATTAAATAAATTTGTCTTCTACATATGAGAGTCTTTTATTTACGATTGTTATATTTAAGGGTCAACAAAAACACACAGATCTTTGTCCTTTTAATGTTCCATTGTTTATGGACTAGTTCAGCAATGCCCCATTACCCAGATAGACAGGGCACTATAATAATCAATCAAAGTTGGGGGTTTTATTCTTCAGAAAATAAAACATTTATTCACAAAACAGTACAACAATATAATGCAGTTAATGAGTTAGGAATATGAACAATTACAAGTGAAGGTCAACACTAAATTATTGTAAATATTTGGTTGATAAAATACCTTTGTGGTCTTGAATCCTTGATTTCTATTGGTCAATTACGTTCCCAAGTGTGATGTAATTCCACTGTAAGCCACAAACATTTCACACAAACTGGCTCCACTGATAACCAGAAGCCCAGAGGAGTTGCATTGAACTAATTTTTCTTTGACGATTTATGCCAGAAAAGTGTAATAGTTCGACTTGGCTTTTACACAAAGACTAAGATTTTCTCAGAATTCAAAGTTGCTGTCTTAAGAAATGCTTCAGAATGATGAAATGGGTGATCTTTGCTAGCCATGCAATATTCACATTATTGGTCTAACCCATAATACCAATGTTATGCTGTGCGTTGTCACAGTAAGCAGAATATACAATACAGCATGACTGTATCCAACTTTGCCTTAAGCTTCGTTGCACAGTAATTTTCAGGAGTACATTTGCTCTCCTTTGAAATTTAATAATAATCTCATGAACAGTACAAAGTTGAAAAATAAATGTTTTTAAAGATCAGTTGAGGTCACTCAGTATTTAATAGAAAACAAGTATTTATGCTAATGAACCAAGTAGTGAATTTGGTGAGATACTTTTTGAGCAACAATTTCACAATAAGAAAATACAAGCACCTATAACTTAAGTACAATCTTTCACACCATAATTAACATAGAGAGGATGCTTTACACAGAATACTAAAGCTAAAAAAAAACTTGAGAAGTTTGTAGTATTGATCTCGGAGATGATAATTATTTTTCAAAGCAAGTTGGCCACAAAACAAGAGCAGCAATTTCAGTTAAAAAAAGCAACTTTTTGTAAGCAATGTTTAACAGAATAGGAAGTTTGTGTAAATAAAGAAACACCCAACATAGTCACTGGAGACTTGCTTTTGACAGCAGACCTCCTCCTTAGAGACAGTCACTTTACATGAGATTACATGGTTCTCAGCAATATTCCCATAATGACAAAATGGCGCCTAGTTTGAGTATCGGTTGGAGATAACTAAATGTTGGTTGAGAAGGTAACATTTTGTCCATTTGTGTGTATTTTAAAAGATGTTAAATTTGAATTGGGATGGTTTGCTTCTACCCATACACCAATGTCTGTAAAGCACTCAGAGTCCTGTGAAAAAAATCCACAGGCATATCACTCGGGTGGGATTTGAACCCACACCTTTGCCACTCTAGAGCAGATGTCTTACCACTAAACCACCGAGATTGCAGTTTTGATCCTATTTAAGCAGTGAGCATCTCAATGATTTTTATAGATGTTAAATTTGTATCGGGATAAGGAATATTATATAATTATATTTCAAACAACTCAGGAAAGCACTGAATACAGTGCTCGACACACATCAGTGAGTGGGTAAAACATGCATCAAACTCATACTCGGGCCTTAGGTTCTTGGACTCGGGGCGCCGCACTCGACCTCCTGAATGTACCCAGACTCTCTAATTTGGTTCTTGGACTATAAAACACTTGTGGTATACAGTACTTTGATTTGAGGACTCGACTTAAGGGATGATCTCAAGCCTCACTTTTAAGAAAAATGTACCAGCAGCAAATATCAATGATATGATAAAAGTGATAAGAATAGTTTGTAAATTCTGATATGGACAGCAGGTGCAAATAAATTAAGATATTTGATAATTAAGTTTGCTGATACTTCCAATTTTGTGTAACCAAACAAATATTCTGTAACGAAACTCTTATAAAGCATGCAAGCATACAAAGTTTAGATTTTTCAGATTTAGCGAAGTCTAAGTATCTCTTCGGTTGCTATTTGAAGTAGTTTGTTAAAGTCAAAGTCAAGATGCCCTCTCCAGAATCGTCTATCACGCCCCCAGACCTGAGCTGGGTAACATGGGCTGGATATACCATGAAAGATACGAGCCACAGCACGCCCAGAGAAACTCCTATCAGTGTGCATGCTAATAAACTGACGGACATCACCACGCACACGATGCTCTTTGCCTGATGTATCCTGAGTCATTAAACAAACAGGCAAGATATGATAACACAGCTATATCATGATTGATTTCAAGACGATTCGCAAACAAGGCTGTACAAGTTATCATAATATCATTGACACACCACTCTTGATTTTCTCTTATGTCATTGTAATCCAGCTCTTGTTTGTATTACATGATCTGTATCACTTTTATCTTTCTATGTATTCCATACAGCTGCTTGATAACTTCTTAAACACTTCATTCAAACAAACAAAGCAATCAATTATGTCAAAGTATATAACATCATCTAGTCTCCATTTCTACATTTAAAGCGCATGTAATGTCCTGTGAGTTGCACTCATTATCAACACTGACCATTGTACCGATTCAATTTCTTTGGCTAACCTAGTTTTGCATAGTTTGAGAAGCATAATCAGTGTACATCACCTAGATCCAAATATTACTTTTTTGTCAAACTGGAATCACAGCTAACAGTTCTTTTATAGCACATCATGCATACATCCTGTTGCTCTTTACAAAAAGGAATATAGCTCATTAAACAGGTGGGGTTTAAGCAAAGGATTGAAATTGTTCAAGTTTAGAGCAATTCTGTAGTGTGGCAAATTGTTCCATGTGAGCATGAGCAATGGATGTATGATTTAGTGCATGTGATGTATGAGATGAGTTGAGAAGGAGAGCTGGAACAGAGGGTATAATGAGGTTGATATGGATGAAGGAGTTCTTAGGTCGATCAGCTGAGTCAAATGCTGCAGAATTGTTGAGAGTCATCATAGACACAGAGTACAGCTCTTTTGATACTGCCGTTATTTTGGTAAAAAAAGTATTCAAACTGTTTTGGGCAAGAATGCCTTGAAAATGTGAAGATGCAGCATTCTCAAAGGATTTTGCTAGGAACATCTGTAGTTTTTTAAAGCTCTCTGGTGCCAAGTTATGTTTCTTGATCAGTAGGGAAATGTCAGCAAGTTTCTTGATCCAAGTTTACAAGACTTAAACAGTAATCCAATAATTAAGTTTGTTAAAAGTTGTTTACTTCATCAAGGGAGAGTACCTTCAGATGATCAAAGGTTTAGCTGCATGGTGGTCCATGCTCAGTAGCTACATGTCAGATTTCAAAAACTATCCAATGATTGGCCATATGCTAATATGCTAATTAATTAATAAAATAAGACGTAATGTCTGTGTACATGATTCTGTTTCCTAAATAAGTAATGTTGATATGATAACATACATGTTAAAGACATTGCAATGTTGTTATATTTATTAGTAACATGTTTTATGAGACTTTTTTTTATAAAAACAAGTTTTCATTTTAAGTGGGCTAGGCATATCTGACCTAGATGCCCAGACTTAATTTAATTTACCTTTCCTTCTGCTTTGACCAAGTCTATAACTAACTTTAACATTTGCTTCAGTTCTGGTCAAATAAGGATATATTCCTATGAAAGGTAAGCAAGGTAAGTGGCCAGTATGCAATCACAGACTTTGTATGGTTATTTTGATTGATTGATTTTATAATCTGTAGTAGCAGTTTACTACTCCAGCATTTGGAGTATTTAAAGCTAGTAACCCTAATCTGATAAAGACTGAACTAACCTGCTGTATTTGCTGATCACTATCTTGCTCCCATGTCAAGCTACTGCTTAAAGGTCTAGCAAAGTAAGCCTTTAAAATCAACTTGAGTTTGTCACTGCACTCAACATCCACACCATCATTGCAGTCCATGTAGTTACCATGAGATATACTAAGACAAATGATCAGAGAGTGTAAAGTTACCAATTCCAATATTATAAATGTTTACAAAATGAGAATAAAAGACGTGTATTGTAGCCATACATGTATACAACAGAGCAAGCAAATGTTGTGTTGTATGAGTCATACTGTGCATGTGTCCAATCACATTGGAACATGGAATTGGCCAAGTCCTGAGGTAATCAAGCTGCATCATGAACGGACATACAAAACAAACACCTGCCTAATGCAGCTTCATATGATCGCTAACAAGTTTTTATACTGTGGTTTTATACTGTGGTTAAATGTCTTCCGAGTGTCACACCCAAGCAAAGATAATTAACACCAAAAGGGAGACCGTCAACATAGGGCTAGATAGCTCAGGTGGTAGAGTGCCGGTGTGGCAGGAGATTCTGCCCTCCCCCCATATGGCGAATTGTGTACAAACCACATCTGATAGCGCCCTCTTTTGAATCAACCTCCTCCAGCCCATGTTAATTTTCCATATGGGGGACAGAATCTCCGGGGGCCATATTTCCCTCGGACACTGGCATGTTAATCCGGAGGTTGCAGGTTCAAGTATCACTCTAGTCAATTTTTCTTTTTTCAACCCAAAGCTTTTATACAAATACGATTTTGTACTGACCAACTATAAAGACTGATATAAGAGACTGTCATACATGTAGGCTTGTGATTTCTCAAAAAGGGATGGAACAGCAAGCAAGATACAAGTTCAATGTACATGTCCTAGTTTATAATGCATGGCTTATTTTGTTCGAGTAGACTAGCTGTATATACCTTTGTAGTGCTGAATGCACAGCTTGTAGTTGATAGAGTTGTCTTCTTTCTTGTAAGCTGGATTTGCTTGTAAGGAGACTAACTACTTCGTCTAGTTCTTCATCAGTCAAGTCACCAGGTGATTGAACTAAGAAGGCTAGATCAGAAAACTCCACAAGAACTCCACTCTTGACCCAACCTATGGATACAAATCAATCATAAACACTTGAACAGACTGTTGTGATACGCCCAACCAATCAAAGTAATAACAATAACATGTACATGATTATGTTTTGATTGGACAAACAGTAGCTATTGTTGTTGGTCAATACAGCATTCCTAATCTAGCCAGCACCTGCATGCCAACAATGCATTACACACCAATTTGGACGCCATTGTTTAATCATGAACTGACCAATGGGATTGTTAAACTCAATTGTCTCTGCAAATGATTACCATAAAGGATTTTCAAGGAGTTGCTCTGACTGTCAGATACACAAAGTATCTTTATGCTTCTGCAATTGAAAAATCTGTTTATCAAACTTTTATTTAGAAATTTTCTCTCCCAGATCACCAGGAATTCTGGCCTTTAGCCTGTCTCTATGCTATAGTGTAAATCATGCACTAAACTGTGATTACCCTTAATTTAATATGACTCTGCAAGGGCCAAAACGTCATGCAGACCACTATTATTTGCATTTATACCATAGGTCCTTTTGGTTGGGAAGCAGTTTGCAACAGCTTATACTATTTTTTATATAAACAAAATTAATACAATTGTTAGAACTAACCTTTACCAAGAACTTGTCTCCATTTTAATTGTCTTAGCTCTTTTTTAACAATGACCAAGTCCCATCCCATGCAGCGTGCTACCTCTACCACATCAAACTCTACACTACTGGCATGACGGTATGACTTCCCCCGCGATTGATTCTTAGCAATAGCTACTGCAACAGGAGGACATGATTTAGCAAGTTGCTGGAGTTGTGTAGGTCCACCGTAACAGCGAATGGTACATTGTGCATAGGTAGGTGGTAAGTTGACTAACCAATGCTTGGCATGAAGCTCTAAATAACACAACAATGTAGAGATTCCTGTGGAGAAATAATCAGTAAGAAACCAGTCCTATGACCAAGCACATACCATCATGTCTCACTGTAAGTGATATGCAAGGAACATGAGTTTGTGCCCTGGGAACATACATTCAATAAAAAATAAACAACCGGCTTGCAAAACTAGAAACTAATTCTCCCTTGGACCAGCAAATATTGTGTACAGATAATGTCTTCTTAGCGCCATTTTGTTTTGGTATTCAAGTTATTGGCAGTGTGTATACATACATGCAGACAATGTGTCAGTGTGTATACACACATTCTCACATTGCTATCTATGTGAGGACTTTCCTTTGTCCCTCTAACTTAACACTCTCCATAGACTAAGCGCATGAACAAATGTGAGGACACAAAAATACAAAGGATTTGTTGGTCGTTGTCAATGGACAGTTATTCCTTAATGAATGACTTCATCTCTTTTTTACAACCTTTATTCTCTTCTTGAATACCCAGTTCTGAGTATTATGGCTTATTTGTGTCTAAATTAGTATATTTACCTTCTTCTTGAATACCCAGTTCTGAGTATTATGGCTTGTTTGTGTCTAAATTAGTATGTTTACCTTCCTCTTGAATACCCAGTTCTGAGTATTATGGCTTGTTTGTGTCTAAATTAGTATATTTACCTTCTTCTTGAATACCCAGTTCTGAGTATTATGGCTTATTTGTGTCTAAATTAGTATATTTACCTTCTTCTTGAATACCCAGTTCTGAGTATTATGGCTTATTTGTGTCTAATTTAGTATATTTACCTTCCTCTTTAATATCCAGATCTTGCACTGAAGACTCAATGGGAATAGCTACCAGATGTCCTTTACATAGTCTAGCCAGTAAAGGATCTTCCTTGTGATCAAACTCTGTTTGACTGAGACTAGTTTCAAATGCTTCCATAGCTGCTATGGCCTGGTCATCTGATAGATCATATCCTGTAGAGTCTGCTGTAGCATGCATACTGCAAAGACTAGACTGGTTAACACTGGGAGGTGCACAACCTGTGGCTTCCTAAATTCAAAATGCACAAGACTTACAACTATTAGTTTGTGACAGTAAAAAATCACGCTCATAATCTGATATTGTTTGAATTTTCTGTTTTGAGCATATTTCTTTCATTATTGTATTCGCAAAATAGAATTATAATCTCTTCAACAAAATATATTCCACAAATTCTGAATGTCAATTTCAGGAAAATTTAAATCGTTCTAGTTTTGTTCAATTCAGTTTCAGGTTTTCCAGTAGAAATTGCCTACTTTAACAAAAAACATTCCTTTCCTAAACAAATCCAGTGTTAAATCCAAGGAAGATCATATTTTTTGGTTTATTTAATTCGTGACAAACATTTGAGGTTGTTGTATCGTAAAGCGCCATGAGCAAATGAGATGTGCTCTATAGAAATCAAGTTGATTTATTATTTATTACCAGTTTTCTGTGATTGTTTGTTGTACATGTGTGTCATTAAAGGTTGGGATGTTTCAACCTTTAAACGCTTAAACTGATAAAAAAAACACACATAGGTAAAACACATTTCCAAATTTTCTAAATGAATTTGAACGAAATAAACATTATTGTTCTTTTGTTATAGAAAGGAAAACAAGTAAATAATGATTACATATATATGAGTAAAACTCAATTCAAATTGATTTCCTAAAACCCAACATTTTGATTAGTGCAATGCTTGGCAAAAACGCTGAGTTTCAGGAAAAGCTCCTAAGCACCTAGGAATGAAAACAGCACTGTGAGGTCATACCAAAGACTCCATCCAAACAAGGCAATGGAAAATGCGTAGTGACAAAGATAAACAGCTTTAACCCAGTCCATAGTTTAATGTAATGGCTTAAGCTGGTTTACTGTTTGTGACCATCTATTTAGACTGGGTATACCATTCAATTTTTAGTCCTGAAAATTGACATCTGGTCACCATTTACAGGTTGGCTCAAAATACACACAGGAGAATAGAGAGCTGGTACCAACAATAGTGGGTACCCTGCACCATAGTTCCAGTTTCAATCTGAATTGGAATCTCTAGAAACATCTAAATGAAATTCGCAAATTCTGTTTATACATTAATTGCAAAAATAAACGTAGATGTAGACCACTAATGTCATGAGAGAAAAAGGAAAAGGTAAGACGAACCTTGTGCAGCCGATGTGCTTGCTGGCATTTACATGGAGGAAATAGCTTATTCACCAGTTTCTTAATACAGTATCTATCTACTGTGTTGGCATAGGTGTGACGACGCAACTCACACAGATCTTTACCCTACAACAAATAATGTCTTATTGTAAGTTACACTGTTTGATTTGAACAATTGAAGAGGACAGTCAAAGTTATGTCACACAAGGTTTTTAACCTGTATAGCTTCTGCCAAGGCAACAAATATCAAAAGAAGAAATAAAACAGATAGACAATATTTTATTAATTGGGGTGGAAATAAATGTGCACAAGAAGCAAAAAAGCAGCAACCCCCAAAACCCACCAATTTGTTTAGACCGATTAGATCTAATATATATTTAACCTTCTTCAGGTTTAACTGTGTGTCTGAACACAACAAAAGTTAGATCGAATCAGGTTTAACTGCCAAAAGTTAGACCGTCAAGCGAGAGGGTTTAACTATAACCAATTCAGGTTTATCTTTGCAGTGTCTGTATGGATTAACAAATTACCACATCTGGCAAAAGATGACACACACACCTGCAAGATGATTATGTATGATGTACACTGACAAATATCCACATAACATTTCCATCTTGCTCACCTGTTGTTAGGTCTGTTTTCACTCAAACATCAGTGCGTAGTACTTGTACTTGGTACTCATTCTGGAGTACTACCCGAGTACCGTTTTGATGGTACTCATACTCGTACTTGGCTAGCAAAGTACTTGTACACAAAGTCTATACAATACTCCACTGAACAATAACCCAATTGGGTATAACTTGATGCTGCCTGAACACAATGTACAACCACCCCACACTGCTCATAAAGTTAAACCACTACCAGGCTAACTTTACTTTGTTGTCTGAAAATAGCCCTTATCTGCAGTCACAACTTAGATTATTAGTAATCAATCTAAGATTATCCATAGTCACAAATGTGATTATCCATTTATAACACAGAACATTTTCCTGTTGAAAATTAACTAAGGAAAGAAAAACATTGAAGTCACACTTTATAAGATGCAGGCACATGACTAATATAAGCTAGACATAAATTTTCTTGGAACAAAAACAAGGTGTTTCGTTGAGACATGTCCAAGTTAGCAGATATGGTGAACATTTTATAAACAAGTCTCTGTAGCAAATATTGATACATTTGAAGTTTATTGGGGTTCAAAAGATTTGCATTTTGGAAATGACATCAAAACTTATTTCTTATCCAGACATTGAGATCTAAGTTTCAACTTAGCGGTTTCATCTACACACTAAGGTCTACACCGTCTACTACAGGGCAACTTTCAAGTTTGTATCCTTTTAATGAGAGCTCTCAAGACAATGTAATGTAATGACATCATCAATGGCGTCATCATCCTGAACAAAATGTGGTTTTATCCACACACCAAGGTAAGTTTAAAGTTTGTACAAACTTTACTTTTTGCGACATTGTCCATAGAAGGTTCAGGTAGAAGAGGCAGAAAAAAAACCTCAGTTGGCCGAACCCCTAGGCCTCCAATGTTAACTTCTGCAGGAAACAATGTTGAAGTTTTTATAGTGAGAAAACTGCAAGGACATGACTACTGAATGCTCAATGTTCTGGTACTACCAACTAAAAAAAGTTTAACAATAACATCTAATGTCTTACCTGTGGCTCCAAGAAAACATGACATTGTGCTTCTTTCTGATCTCTACCAGCTCGGCCAATCTCTTGAACGTAACTCTCAAAACTCTTTGGAAGATTGAAGTGGATAACTGCTCTTACATCAGATTTATCTAATCCCATGCCAAATGCTACTGTTGCTGTGACAATACGAAGACGCCCAGTCATAAATTCATTCTGGACTCGTCGTCTGACTGCAGGTGACATTCCTGCATGATATGCTTCAACACTATTAGCACTGGTAATCACCGACATACCTAGCAAGAAGGATTAAACCCAAATAGTTTTACTGGCTGTCTCCTGATACCATAGTTAACCAACAAATGTATAGAAAGAAACATTACTAAACTACAGTTAAATCAATTCAGAGTTAGTTTATCAATTTGTTTTCTAAAATTACTTGAATAGCGCAAAAGAAACTGCAAACCTCATTCGTTTATCTTGCAACATTCTGTTTCTGTCTATTGTACAATGATGTACGTTTTCAACAGACCCAAGTGTAACAAAGAACACTATACTGTATTAGGAAAACAAGTTTGGCCATTAAAATGGTTAGTTTCATCTGTCTGCTAATAGAAAAGATATGCCAATTTACAATTTCCTTTAAAGTGTTGGAAAAACAAACTTATATTGAAATATTTAGATTCCCTTTAAATTTCAATGACACTCAACCTCTAAATAATCATGAATGCCTAACTTTTGCCAACTATAAAAGTGCATTCATAAATACCCCAGACAGTTTCCCTATTTCTATTGGTGGAGAGCATGTCACGTGGGGGTGTTTAAACGGCTGATAAAGACATAGCTGGAGCTGTTTAAGACCAGCTGGCTTCGCGTATTGGGCGCGCAAGCTCATGTACGCCAATTTAATTACGCAGAACGCGATATATAGCTAAGAGTACCAGCACGTAACGTTTTTTACACACGCGTACACACAACCCAACGCGCACCAAACATAACTTTTAAAAAGTTTTTGAAATGTACAAACTTTGAAAATTCGCTGCGAAGCAGATTGTCACAGATTGTCTATAACATTTTAGTAGTGACTCATTCTTAAACAGCCGTTTAAAACCTTGCAGGGTCGTGGTCGTGCGGTAAAGGCCCTCGCCGGGCCTTCGGCTCGGGCCTTTATCGCACGGCCATGACCCTGCTGGTTTTAAATGGCCGTTTAAGAACTCGTCGCCACTCTTTTATTCCCTTGTTTTCAATAGTAACACTGTATGGTAATGGACTGGCTAGTGGAATGTCTTTATGAATTTGAAGTTACCTTTAAGAGCTGCTTTACTTGCAATTCTAGCCTTTTTCTTCACTGCAGGTTTCTTGTAACCTTGCCTGGTGTTCTTGTTTTTCTTCTTGCTTTTTGCTCTTTCTTTCTGAATATCTAAGTCCTCTTCTTCAGTATAAGTGTACACATCATCTGCTCTACTTGTTTGTCTCCTTCGTTTCTTTCCTGTCACTGCAATTATATTTCCATCAGTCTTTCCTTCCTGTGAGTCATCACTTGCTTTCCTTTTACGACCTTTTCTAGATGTTTTTTTCTTCGGCTGAGATTGATTCTTGTCATCAGTCAAGCTGACAACAGAACTACAATTGTTGTATGTTTGCTTCTCTGTGTCATTGTTCATCTGTTGATTATCATTGCTTTCATTGTACTCATGACTAGTCTGTCTTGTCTCATGCGTATCCTGAATAAATGGTTTATCATCCATCTCTCTAATCACAGTTATCTCCTCTTTATCATCCATCTCTTTAATCACAGTTATCTCCTCTTGGTAAGACTCAACATCTTTTATCATTACTTTATCTTCTTCCTTATTTTCAGATGGATTGGATTCAAGCAAATCCTCAGGGAGACCCATCCTCAGCAGGGAAGCCACTCTCTCTGTGTCTTCTCGTCGGATGCAGTAAATTATGATCGAGGGAAGGTGGCAAAACCGTGGGCTTTTAAGAAGTTCAACTAAAGCCTACACATAAAAAAGGCAAACATTAATTTTATAAGAATTACATATACAGTAATAGACCACCAACAGTTTAAACTGCATTCAAGTTCACCACCTAGTCACACCATAAAAGCTTTTTACAGCATTATTTATTGTGTTTTTTGGAGTGGCAGATTTTCAAGTCACAGTGTTTGAGTACACTCTTGTTAATCCAGCCAACTTGATATGGGCCATCCACTTTACTTTTTAGGCATTTGTGTGCATGAAAACCTCTTGGTTTTT
>CM021529.1:10183967-10194725 GCA_010994315.2 Pisaster ochraceus
TGGTATGCTGTTGCCTGTTAGCTGAGTAATAGTGCGCTGCCCCCTCTTTCTGTCACTGGTGCTGCTGCTGCTGCGGCACATTCGTCCTGAAAGGACGCCCTCTGTTGTCTACCTGTGTGAGGTAGAGGCGTTTCCCTCGTCCCTACAAACAAGAAGGACAAACCATTCTCGGGACGGTATACATCCATCCCAACGGACTTGTCTCTTACCGCTCGGAGACGTTCTCGTCATTGCCGTCCGCATCGCGCCCTCTACGTCGGGGATGAGACGTCACAGCACACACACACACACACACACTTACCGATGGTGGCTTGTGGGGTCCTGCTATTGTTGTTCTATTTTTCTCTTTCTAAAGAATTCTCCTGTGGGGTCCAGGTTCCACAAAGAATTCCCTTGTGGGGTCCATTGTTCCGTTGTGTTTTGGACCCCACAAGGGCCAATGGGTGTGCCCACCTGTGGGCTTATGGGAGCCCCCTTGTGGGGTATTTTCAACAATAGAACAATGGACCCCACAAGAAAAGTCTTTGTTCAATCTGGACCCCACTAGAGAATTCTTTAGAAAAGGGAATAATAGAACAACAAAAGCAGGACTTTACAAACCCAATCCGTAAGGTTGTGTGTTTGTGAATCCTGTAAATCAAGTACTTCTCTTTGTTCTCCCATTGTTTGGACTTATTGACTAAGTTTAGGTGCAGGAGTTTGCGTGTATTTCCTGTACTATCATTTTCTGTCATAACATATTGTACAGACATGCATTGTAACATACTCTCTTGCATTACTTTGCAATGTTTAGAATCCAGATCCAGTGCCTGGAAGTACACAGTCTGGTATTGGACCTCATGACTTAGAAGAATGTGATGCTTTACCAGAGGGCTACTCAACGTTGATTAGACTGGATGGAAATACACATCAAGTCACTAACAGGGTAACGTTAATGTTTGGAATGTAAAACACATTGGTGTACAGTTAGGATTGCATAATGTGATACCATTTTATCCCCAAACGTTTCATTAAAGAGTACAATTTCCAATTAAAATGTAAGAAAGGTTACCTTTTCTGCACGCCACTTTATTTAACACATTATCATGTATATTGTACACTTAAAACTGTATCAATTATGGCATTCAATATTTACAGAGAAGTCATCTCTAAACCATTTCCTATGACTCGTATACATGTATATGTTCATTGAGTATTTGATCGCTTTATCCTAGGTGAGTTTAAGCAGTCATCAGTTTCTGTTCAATGCACAGACTCATCCTGACAAACCACCATGCATCTGCTTACGTCATGATGTAGATGGCTTACTATGGCAACCAGGTTTGAGTACTGAGGAACATGCGTCTCCATGGTATCATACAGCAACATTTAATGCCCTTGGTTATGTACAAGCTTCTAAGATGGATCGTAAATACTCAAGCTGTCCTGCTAATTGCTCCTATGCAGTAGTATGTGATTGCATCAGACACCTCTATGTGTATCGGCAGCCAACACCAATCTCCACACCCCTCAGGAATAGGAAGAGTGGACGTGTTGTTGGTCAGATTGCAAAGCAGCAATTAATAAGCCTGGAATCAACAGATGACATACTGGGTATAGCATGTACTGATGACAGAGTCTATGTATTGACCAACAAGAAGCTGTACATAATAAGAGTCACATTGACATAGCGACTGAAAACGGGAAGATTTTTAATTCAACTGGTGTTTGGTTTCTTACACGATGACTTATAATACTCATAATGCCTGATATTATACACAAGGGAAACTGAATGGATATTTTTTTATTTAACTTTGGGTTGTTCAACCAAAATTTAATTATTATAACATGACCATCATATGATTTTCCAAATTGTCATAAATGGAGTCAGGAGAACAATAAAATATTGTTTTAACCTTTATTTTTCCACGGTTCTTTCAGAAAGAATAGACACACAAGTGGGCTATTATTGTCAAGGATTTTCTTTTGAAGAGAAAAGTATGTCGACCAAATAGATGAAACATGACTATTAAACAACAAGAATTTATGAGTAAAAAGTAAAATTTGTGACGTCTCAACTAGAAAAGTCAATGCGCATTAAGTTAACTGGACTATCATTCAGATTTCAAAGGATGCTAGTTTGAAAATTGACTTATTTCTCCACAATATTACATCATCAATTTGCTGCAATTAGTTCACCATTAACAAACAATTTCCTATAGATGAAATTATAAGCTTAAACTGAGTCCTTTGATGATAATTTGTGTTTCCTGAATTCCTGTCCCTTTACTTTGAGTTTATGCTGGTTTATTATATCTTGCTTCCTTTGTCTTGCCTTTTCTTCATTTTGTGTTGTCTGAATTGCTGCAGTCATCTCGCTAGCAAGTCTGTCAATGCGCTCCTGTTGAGTCAACAAACAATGTAATTTACTGAGATTATTCTACACGCACATTAATCAATTCACACCCTAAAATTATGTATTTTGAACAAAATTTCAGGTAATGATTCTAATAACCAAAGTCAAGGTCATTTTTTAATTGCAGAACTACTCTAGTATTGTATTTACTTCTGCAAAGATTAACAGAATTGAAAGAGTAGTGTGTAACTTATTTGTTTGAAGATCAGCCTGCTTCCCGAGAAGTGGTCTTTTGGCCAAATGTCACTAAAACACACGAGTACCAGTTAAATTTATTTGTATTTTATTTGTATTTTATTGTTATTTTCTTATGTAGCCCCAAGTACCACATATCCAAAGTACCTTGAACCAGCAACTCAAATGATTCATAATTAAGAACTTGTAACATTGTTTGAGGGTAGTTGGAAATAGGCGATGAGGTCTTATGGCTATTTAAAATGGACAGGGCCATGGCCATGCAATAAAAGGATTGAGCTGAAGAAGAGGGCCATGACCCTGCAAGGATTTTAATGGCTATTTAAGACCAAGTCACTACTCTTAAGTCCCCTTCATTAAATGCCATTTTTGTTAAAAAGTGTAATAATGTAGGAAAATCTCTAAAACTTTTCTGTTTTGTAGGTCTAAATTTTAATTTTTATATTTTTTATTATTTGGCTTTACCCTGAAACCGATGTGTATCAAGCACTGTTACACTCTGCGCTCTCCCAAGCTTTGTGAAAAAATCCACAGGCAATCACTGGGGCGGGACCCGAACCCACGACCCCTGCATTGTTAGAGCAGATGTCTCACCACAAGACCACCGAGCTGGCCCGATGGCTAGAGGCGGTTCAGCTCGGTGGTCTTGTGGTGAGACATCTTTATCCCCAATGCAAATTTTAACACCTATTTAATTTGAACTCCTGTCATGTCCTCGGGCTTTGTTTTGCGAGGGGTGGCATTGAATGTGTTACTCAATGACTATGCGAACAAGCATGTGCCATTAAAAAGATTTTTCATTGAGTACCAGCATGTATTAATTGCTTCATGCGTAAATAAGCGCCCGCCCGCCCGCCTGCGTAGTGCGCCAGTTACCTATGTCTTTCTCAGCCATTTAAAATCTGGTCGTTAATGGTCATATGACCACTTCTTAACCAATAAGACTGCCTAAACCAACTGAGGTATGAATACATGTAAATTATCAAGATGCTAAATGAAAAAGTAATTATATGGCAATGTGTATGTAATGCTTTACTTGCATCTAAAAGTTTACTTGACCATAGAAACCGTTTTACCTTGCCGGTGGTAAATTGCGTCTTAAAAGTTGCTTTGGAAATGGTTTTAGGCGCTACACTAATTGGCTAGATTATCTTACTGCTATTTGTCTTTGTTCCTGTTGTCTTTTAAGCTGTCCTGATCCTAGAGGAGCTGGTCGTCCATCTAAAAATAAATGCAAACGATTCAATATTAACTTTGAATGAACATTAGAATAACAACAGCTTTTTCTAGCATCACTCAAATTAACAACTTTAAACTAAAACGTCAATACTTAATTTGGGGTTCCAGATACAAATTGAGTTTTATATTCTGACATTTCACATCATTAACCCCATCCCATTGAATTTATTACATCTAAAGTTCAACGTGTACAATAGTAGTATTTACTTGAAACAACACATGTGTATTGAATTAAATTCACTTCCCAGGAAATGGCACAAAGGACAAAGTTGTTTACATACTTATATCTCCCTGGTATGTCTTTATAAGATTTTACTACAGCAGCTTAAAGATGCTTTAAGGTACCATTGTAATGACCCTTACATCATTGGTTTATGGAAAGGTGCATTAATCCTAATCCACTTCTTTTCAATAAACGTGAACATTTTATCAAATTAGCTGGTCTTGTTTTTGAGACTTTTATCAATGCCGTCTGCCCATGTTTAATTTTATTTTGGCAAAGTGCAATACATTTTAGAAATCTTATGTTTGGTGACAAATTCTTTTGCAGAGAAACTGTTCGTATCACAAACTTTTTATAAAGTAAGGTTTTTAGGTTTAAAGTCGTTCATAGCTTTATTTAATAATAATAATAAAGAACACTTAGTAGAGCGCCGGTATCCGCCTAAAGAAGGCGCTCATGGCGCTTGAGGAGAGGAAGACAAATTAGGACTGAGGATTGTGTGAGTATGCTTGTTTGAACAGGTGAGATTTTAAGTTTGTCTTGAATGTTGTGATGGATGGAGATGATTTGACAGTCAGTGGGAGTTGGTTCCACACCCGGGCTGATGCTATAGAAAAGGACCTATTGCCCCAAAGAGTGGAAGATCTGGGCTGATGAAGCATCATGAGCTCATTAGAACGCAGTCCGGTGTGTGCTGAGGTGTATGGGTGGATGAGGTTGATGAGGTATTCTGGAGCATTGTTGTGAAGGATTTTGTAAACGAATAGGCCAAGTTTGTACTGAATCCTGTGTGATATTGGCAGCCAGTGGAGGTCCTGTAATACAGGAGTGATGCGGGAATATTTACTGGTGAGAGAAACTAGTCTGGCAGCGATGTTTTGTAGACGCTGCAGACATTTCAGTTGGTTTCTCTTGATGTCATAAAGCAGTGAATTGCCCATGTCGATTTTGGAAGTGATGAAAGCGTGAACAAGTATTTCAGTGGTGTGTTTGTCAAGATATTTCCGAATGTGTCCAATGTTACGGATTGACATGCAGACTGATCTAGAAATTTTTTGATCAGTTATCAACAATGTATCATAACTCTGTATGCAATTTTCTAAATTAATGCAGAGATAAGCATAATGTACACATTACCTGCATACTTCCAGTCCGGTAAATCTACAAGTGGACCATAGTCACGCCCTGATTGAGATTCCCCTTGACTGAGAAAAAAAGTAAATCATCAATCAATTCCCTCTAAAATAACTCCAACTGAAAAGAATTTATGGCATATTAACAGCAATAAGTTGTGTGGGTTTCAAGGTTTTTTTTTAATTATTGGTTTATTGTGCTGTTGCATTTACTGTATGATCCAGCATATAAACAATCTCACTTGTTCCATTCATAGCAAGGTGTTCATATGACAATCCTGCCTACATGAGAAATGTAAGAATTGGGGAGTGCATCTGTGCCCAGCATCAGTCCAGGTCTCTGTCTTGGTTTTGGACCATTGTGCCTAGTCTCAGTCTCAGACCTCCAGGTCTCTGTCTTGGTCTTGTACCATTGTGCTTGTACCGTTGTGCCTAGTCTAGGTCTCAGACATCCAAGTCTATGTCTTGGTCTTGGACTATTGTGCTTAGTCTCAGTCTCAGACCTCTAGGTCTCTGTCTTGGTCTAGGACCATTGTGCCTGGTCTCAGTCTCGGACATCCAGGTCTCTGTCTTGGTCTTGGACTGTTGTGCCTGGTCTCAGTCTCAGAAATCCAGGTCTCTGTCTTGGTCTTGGACTGTTGTGCCTAGTCTCAGTCTCAGACATCCAGGTCTCTGTCTTGGTCTTGGACCGTTGTGCCTGGTCTAAGTCGCAGACATCCAGGTCTCCGTCTTGGTCTTGGACCGATGTGCCTAGTCTCAGTCTCAGATCTCCATACATGGTCTTTGGCCTTGTTTTTATTCTGATCATGCTTGCTTCTGTGTTGTTTAGCCTCTCAGACTGGGTCCTGGTTGCTATTGTCAGGAAGGCACTAATTCTAATTTACCCAAACTTGTCTTTTTCCCCACAACACTTACCTGATTCTCCAGCTTTTACCAGCTTGCATATAACTACCAGTACTTAAACTCCTCCAAAGTACCCAGGAAGTGTTTCTTATACAGTAGACATAACACATTCCTAAGAACAAGAGTGACAGTGAAGACTGTGTTACCAAATTGATGGAATTCTCATTCAGGAATCTTTAATGGTTGGATCACACATAATCAGTGTGTAGGCCTACAGTCAAAAGGTATGGGTCGCCATTATGGATTCTGACTGGTCTACAAGGATAGCGAATGTCAGACTCTGACAAAATCATAAAAATCAATTGCTCGATTGATAAACCTTTTAAAAAGTACATTAAAAATTAATGAAAATAACGGGTAGATGGTTTGATTTTCCAGCTTGTTTTTTGAAATTGTATAAAGGTTGTTGAAATAAATTGTTCAATGATTGGTCCCTAGTGATGGTGAACCAATAATACATTTTCATCAGGATTTTAAAATACTGGAGGAGGGAAAACACCACAAAACTACTGCAAGACAGTGTGAAAGCCACGAGGGCTAATTGATCTCCAGAGCATTTTGGTTGCATCATCATGACATGAATAGTATAAAATTCCTAAGTCAAAATCAGGCTGTTTGGACTGTATTCAACTTCTCCAAGTCCTCTCTTTCCTTAGCCTGTCAATTCATAGCAGACCTGTGTATATTCAAACAACACAACTAAAGAAGTTGACCCTTTAGAGACCATAGCGGCCAGAATTGGCATGCTCCAAAAGGCCAATAGCGGCTGCAATTGGCCGCAAGCTCTGACCTCCATCCACTCAACCAAAAGGTCAATTTAAAGGTCATCCCTGATTTGACTTTTTCCAATGTTTTCAATGTTAGTACCTATGTTTCTAAAACAAACAAAAATTTGTTCAATTTTTTTTTCAGGCACTTTTACAAGAAAACAATTATGTCACATCAATATAATTAGCCATGTCATGGGTGTATGGTGATGATTATACAGAATTTAATGGTCTCTCAAGAGTTAAAGCAACACATTACTGTGTTATTGTAGTTGAGGCGCACACTCAAACCATTTTAGCTACGTGTGTGTTTACCCACATCTTGAACAAATGCCCTTTGGCCTTCGTCGGGCTGGATCAGATAAAGAAGAAACAGTTTATAAACAATTTCATGCCAAAATCTTGTAAAAAATTGAGACTGATAACTTGTTTTCTTACCAATTGGTAATTTGTTTTTTGTTGAGACGTATGCGTGGTACCCAACAAGCACTAATGACTTTGTTATATTAAGATACAGCAGATCGTTAATTTTATTGGTCGAGAACCAATCATGTGATGTGCTACACTACAATACGGCTTGGGGAAACATGAGTGATGTACCTGACAGGTTCCAACAGAAGAGGAATCCAATACAGTACCCATGGTTTTACAAAGCAATTGTTGCATGCTGGTTGAGTGAATACTGATACTTAGATAGGGTCCATGGTGTTTTGTACAAAACACCATGGACCCTATCAGTCACACAATGTGCAACAATTTGTAAATACCATAAGCCTGTCCACAACGTAATGTGGGCATTTTCATGTACAGATTAATTGAACGTCACCATGTAGCTTATTCTTCCTAGTTCTGTGTTGAATTTACGATAATTGTAACCCTCCATCCTCCCAACGGTAGCAGACCGGAGGGTTACGAGACAACCCTGTTCCGTCCCAACTTGACAATTATCCCAACTATACACACTGTAGTTGGGACTGGTCCCAACTTGAGCGTTAAAGTTGTGGCGTCCCAACTCCCAACTGTAGTTGGGATCACAACAGGATTCCATGATCGGTCATGCATGGATTCAGGCATGCAACTGTAACTTCACCAAAAAAGAGAAATTACAAAATTCAATGATTTTGTACAGTATTTTTCAATTTTGAATGGTAAAACTGACAATAAAAAAAGAGGAAATCAGCATGCCTGATGGATTGCTGTGGACACACTAGGAATAGTACTGCAGGCGCACAAGCTGATGCCATCGGTGTGAAGGATTTATTAATTAACAAGATTCTTTATTTAAAACTCGGTTCTCGGCTCTGTACAAACTCATGTCAAAACTGAGGTTGGAGCTAGAGCCGGTCGCGAGCCATTGCCCAAGACGATCGAGGTTTAGAAAATGCCATTTGGTTGAATGAAAGTATTGCTCATAATGAATCGCTAATTTGGCGTACTGTCTTTTTAGAGGGTTCTGACAGCGGCCACATGCCGGGTGACGTTTTCAGTCTCAAAGTAGGCCTACACATTTAGTTTCCCTTCTCTTGGAAAACAAACATTCTAATTAATCTCAAATGTGCTCAAGCTAGTACAAAGTGGCCTTAATACCTTCAAACTTATTGTTTAGTTTAATCATGGAAGGGGGGGGAGTGCTCTGGTCTGTGTTTACTGCGATCCCAACTATAGTTGGGACATCCCTACTTTAAGTTTAACACTCAATTTGGGACCAGTCCCGACTATAGTTGGGACGATTGTCAAGTTGGGGCGGAACAACCCCATTATCCATTCAATTGTTTCCCTAACATTAACAAGATACAATCAAGATCGACAACATGACAAACCTGTGTCTGTGAAAAATTAATCAATTTAATCTATTTTTTATTTATTTATTTTCAAGTAAACCAAAACTTGAGTGATGCTACTAGTACTACTACTACTACCTACTGTTTAGCTACCCAGTGATAGGCACTCACTCCTACAGTGTTCTGTGGCAGGGTATTTTGAGCACTTTTGTTACACTGAAGTCTTAAATTAAATTGAGTCTAAAAAAAACTCTAACGATAGAGAAAGGTCTAACCGATACGATAGCCCCCCCCCCATTACATTTACACTACAGAAAGAAAAAAAACACTAGGACTAGAGACTTACTGTGTGTGTTGATGATGCTAGTAAAAAGATGCATCGTGCTTTAGTCAACAGATGATACCATTTATCAGTGACAACCGTTCATGCTTTGTTTGTATTATTAAAACCTTGTCCCGTCTTCACATAAATTAAAAGAAACGTAGGTCCTCACACGTCCAACAACGAGGGTTCACGTTATATTGTTTTTAGCTAAAGCATGTGCGTTGGTAGTGCCTTTGTAAACCAAGCACAGACCTACCTATAGACGGACAGTAGGGGGCGCTAAACTGAAATTTTTGATTTTCTTAAACTATGGGCGGAAGTGAAGACGCGTCAACACTTTTTGTACACGTTTAGGCATAGCCGCGAGGCAGTGCTCCCGGGTTCATGGACTTTTTCTGAATTTTCAGGAGAACTTGACCTGATGATGGATTGTAAATTAAATGATAAAAATTAAGGAACCCCTACCATTACAAAAATTACAGTAAACATTCAATTGCAAAGCAAATAGATTACATTTCTGATTTCCAACCATGATTTGTTCGCGTATATGCCGTATACAGAAGGTAAATTAATTATATCGCCACTTGTCTGATGAGGACGACGAGGCCCATTTGGTGTAAAGTTTGTCCTGGATTGTGACTTTTCCAACAGTAGGCCTACATATTAAGTTATCCTTTAACTTAATATGTTGTATAAACGTTGTTTGGTTGACTTTTGCTGATTTCAGGGGAGAAAGTTTTTTGAGTGGCGTAAAGAACTGTAAACAAAATAAATGCAAATCCTGGCCAACCTAGTAACAGGACTGTCACTTTCTTAGCTTTCGTGCCGTTTTCAATGTGAAAAAAAAACCGCATTTGTTTTACCTTAAAACTTAAGATACCACTTCATGAACATTCCATATGGCCGTTTACAAATGTTGGACGCTTAACCGGAACGTTGTTTCTACAACTTATTTTCGGAAAATAATCAATCCACTGGACTCAAATATCAGTGGCACAATGTGCTTATAGGCTTTTAGGATTTTGGCAACCATGGCAACAGTTTGTTTAACCTTCGGGTCAAACGATTTTAACGTTTGAGTGATTTTGAGGGTCTTTTCCAACAAAAATTTTCAATGGAATAGTTTATGCGACTTGCCAATTTTTCAGTTGAATCATCAATAAGGGGATGAAGGGGGTAAACCAACACACAAAAATAGTTAACAAATTCCCCGATGGGATAAGCAAATCAGTGGCGCCAACGATGACCCCACTAGTAATAAAATGTAATGTCACGTGATTGATCATTTCGAAATAAAAAAGTTTACAAAAGTGTAGCCTACAGCATTTGAACAAAGTAGATACGGACATGGGAAAAATACGTTTAATTTCGCTAAATCGCTAAATAATAGTGCCCCGCCCGGTCCCGGTAAGTCCAAAACAGTCCGGCAGTGTCATGAGTTTGAATCAATAGGCTATAAAGAATAGGCATCCATAAGAAATGGAATGTGTCACAGTGCCTGAGAAAATTTGATCACCCCCCCCCCTCATTCTGCCTTATTTACTTTTTCTACGAATCTGAACCACATGGCAACGATGGGGCGGGGTGATCATATGGGAATAGGCCCGGGATTAACGCCAGTGTCTGTATAATATAAGAATACGGGATACAGTTTGAAACTATGACTGAATATCGATCCAGGGAATTTAAATTCACAACAAGGAAATGTGTATGCCGACCTATCACTCATGGAGCGTTCAAAAGTATGTTGGAGTGGTATGTTGCATAAACAGTGGCGTCACCAGATGGGGGGGGGGG
>CM021529.1:10222644-10234716 GCA_010994315.2 Pisaster ochraceus
GCAAAGGTGCCGAATTGATGGAAGTGTTCTTTTTTATGCTATCAATTCAAACTGCATTTTTCCTGTTTTTGGAAAAATTTCCATTTTTGAGGCAGTACTGACACAACAGGATACAAATGTCCAAATTTTTCTCACCAGATATGAAAAGACCAATGTTGGCCCTAATCACAGCCGAAAGGAACATTTTCTGAGACCCCTGGCAAGTTGACATTTTGAGGGCCCAAAATAGGGTAAAAATGTCGATTTTGCAAGTTCTAAAAACATGCTCTAATGCATGTTGCAAAAGTAGCATAAAGGTGAAATTTATAGCAATATTTTTTTTTCTCAAGTAAAGCCAAGGATGATACTTTGTAGTTATGAAATAATTTTGCATTTTGGTAGGATGGAGTTCTAAATATTACCTAAAAACAAGTTTCTCATACCCCAAATCGGCCTAAAATGCCCCAAACACAAAATGAGCTGTTACCATGGCAACGTGCTTCTTATGGATTTCAAAGGTCGATTTTGTTTACTTGCACCCCAAGTCCCTTCCACCCACAAATTATTAACAAAATTGATTTTTTGACCGTGGACACATATATTAAGTATTTACGTGAAATGACACTTAAGCGTTTGAAGCCCAAAGTGATCCAACATTTGTTGGGTTTTGCGAGACTTGTTTAAAATAGTTTACTTGGTAAACTTGACCCTAATCTCATGGTAAAGGTATGCCACATCTACAGCAGCAGAGAGCTGTTGGGCTCAGTGTTCTCAAGGTCCTACATGTATCTATGTTGTCAAGCAGAATATTGTGTTACATGTTTAAAGCAGCAAAAGACAATATGTAGGGAAAGATTTCATCCAGCAATTTTGCATAGAAAAATATTTGCACTAAACATATTTTGTGCACACTGAATTTTAATCAATATCCATTTGCTCCATTTGCAAGTGATACTTTTTGAGTAACAAATAATACTGATTATCTTCAAGCAAACTTGAAACCTTGATTCTGATTGGTAGACCCATAGCAACAAGAAGTGTGATATAAACTTATATCGCACGGCCCATATCACACCCTGCATATTACGCTGTTCAAATTCTGCGCATTGCACTATTTTACGTGCAGCTGCTGTTCCAACACCACATATTGCATTCATCTGCACAACAAGTTTGCTTGAAGATAAATTAATTATCACACTTGTGAGAATACGAAAAATACGGCATTGAACTTGGATATGGGATGCACTTGTGCTATATTTCTCTGTATTCCACTCATGCTTGTGTAATAACTAATATTGTGTGGCATTTTGCTATGCTATACAATAGAATGTTGCTATATAACAAACATGGCTGGATCCAAGAACTTTGCTCGATATAGTGGTAGTTCAGCACACGCTCCCTACCCACTCCTAGTGGGTTTCAGATTAGGTTTAGCCCCAGCTCCAGCCTGCATGCTTTACCAAGCTAAGCCCAGCTTATCATGTTCCCACCTTCGCGCACCACCGAGCCAAGCCCAGCTACCAGTTAATCCCCTTCAAGGCTGTACTTAAGCAGCATCCAGCAACAGAGTCCAGCATTCTCCTGAAGACGATCAGAGCATACTGATCGAAACGTTTAGTCATTAACCACCGGTTCTTTTCAGAACCTACACTACTCAAAAGAGATTTTCACATGGTGTTACCGCAAGCCTTACTTAGTTATACTTCCAAATCCTACTTATTATCGCAGTAAGTTAGAGTTAATCAACACAACCTTAGATAGCAGTTCACTTTCCTTTCCATTTAATGGGGAAATAGCGCTTACTTTAAGCAAATAGGCATTGTTCAACACAAAAATAATGCTACTTTGTACCTTTGTCAGACATTCTTCTGGCAATAGCATGTTCCCGTCGGCCAGAGGTTCAGTATGTTTTGTGCATAAAAATGGGGAGCCAAAGGTCGTGTTCATTACAGCCAAATGTTCATTATTTTGGTGCTCATGTGTAGTAGCATTCTACTGTACAAGGGAAATTGTTCTTACCTCAAGAGGCTTGTCAGAAGCCAACTGTTCAGCTATAGAAGCAAAATGCTCTTGATTCATGAAGGTAAACGAGTCCTGCAAGGCATAAAGACAACCATTCCAAACAAAAAGTTCAAAAGCTGGTTGATAGTTCAGATTGAGATTACAACAGGTGAATCCAATTTTTTAAGAAACAGTTGGCTTTCCATGAAAAAGAACAAATTAATTCAACAAGTGTTTTTCCGTTTAATAATGAAAAAACCCAAAACATCCAAAACCATCCAATACACAAGAATCAGAAGTTTTGCATTTCAAGTTAAAACTAAGAGATTAAGCTACATACTACTGAAAGAGATAACCTAAGAGAACCTGATTAAATGAGGAATCTAATGATGAGCTGTCATCACTCAGGCAGAAGCTGCTTCTCTTTTGGCTTGATGCTTGACCGTACATCCCTTGCATATTACCAAACATACTACTTTGAACTGGACGATGTTCTTCATCAAACAACTTAACAAGTCTCTCCACAGCATCCTTGGTGCCATGCTTTAGAGATTGCAGCAGGTCCAAACACCTTCAGAGTTACAATTGTAGAGAAAAAGAAGGAAAAAAGCTAAACTCAAGAATGTGGGAAGTCAAATTGTAAACCATTTATATGTACATTTTCACAATAAGTCACACTGGTTTTTATTTCAGGTAGACTGGTGTTAGAGCTAAAAAGTAAAGAAAGAAAAAAAAAACCACACAACTACAACGACTTTCTTCTAGACTAGCTACATATGTATTAAGATGGAAATGTCGCTATCTCCAATGACCAAGTCGCCATCTCCTGTGACTAGATATAGAGCACATTGCCTACATGTGAGGAAAATGCCAGATAAACACAACAAATGTGATGGTTTTTATGAGTTTGAAGTTTCTTTATGTATTGAATTTTTTTGTTCAAACCCAAATTATATTGAATTGATTAACAAGCTACTACTCTTTTATCAGGACAGGGTAGGGAAAATGCAGTATCTAGAAATCATTATATCACTTTCGTTGTAATAATTCTTTTGGTCACTACTTTGGTTTATTTTGTAAAGGAAAAAAATATTTCTCGAATAGACACATTTATTTGTTTTGCTTTTACTTTTGCTTTGAGCTTGTAAATATAACGACACGTCAACTACATGATTGAATTAGTGTTGGATGGAAAGTTGTGCACACAAATCTATCCACTGTACTATCGTTTCAAACCAGAACAAAATGTTAATAAAGTGATTGAAATAAATAAAATCACACATCTGGAAATGCCCAACAATATCTATTCACTTACAGATAACAATTAAAACTCCTTTACAATATAAACTCCTTTTAATACTGTTTAAAAAAACATGGCAAAAGTAAGCATTGTGCATAAACTGCAGTGCTACTACTACTACGGTCAGTACTGCACAGAGAAACTAAAACATTGAACCTTTGGAAGTATAACTTCATTTTCAATAGTGACCATGGATACTTTTGGACCATCAAAGTCTTTAGATCACACTCTTTCAATGGCTGTTTGTTGTGACCCACTTACATGTGTAAAACCCAACCTACAAAAGGTTTTGTTATCTTGGGCGGTTTTGGGTGGTTCAGTGATTAAATGGCTGGGTGGCACAGTGACTAAGGATTCAATATGATCATAAAACACTTGGAAAAGACTTACGCCTGGTCATTGATAACATGATCAGTAACTGTCTGCACTATAACTTCTTCTCTTCCTTTGCTCTGAACACCAACAGATCGACGCTCGATTTCCTCTTCAATCAAAGGTCCTAACACCTCTTCTATTCGACCACGTACGTATTTCACAAGCTCATATCTATATGGCATCAAATTAAATAATTAGAAATAATGCACATCAATATCAAACTGAAGAACAGTAACATTATCAAAGTGTTCAAACAGTACCTCTATTTAAAATCAAGTCAATGTCTCAACCATTCTACCATTATCAGGCATCCCCTATTTTGGAATAACAATTTATGTAGGTGTTGTTTGTGCTTTTTAATTAGAATTGTTCCCTTATTGCCAATGATAAGTTAAACAATAATAAAAAAATACTAAAAGAAAAGCCCCCAGCATAGCCTATGACTAGGCCCTTAGACTCCAACGAATTTGTTCATAATGATTCAGATTTTGTATCCACCCCTCGCGGAAACTTAAGAAACACACAGGTCTCAATGTTTCCCAAGGTCATAGCTCCCTAGCAGTCCATTGAGTTATCCAGAAAGTCCAGGCTCACTCTAGGAGTCAGTACTTGCCAAAGGAACTACCCCACAGATGCCCGTCCAGTCTCTGGGCTCTTATTGTTCGGGGCAGAAGCCTTCCCCCCATTAATGAAACTATTCATCCCCCTATGCCACAAGAAACTTTCAGGAGGTGCTCCAATACTTCTACATGTACATGCATTGTCTGTAGCCAACACATCAGAAAAACGGACTCCTTCACAAGCCATGATGGAAGTATCACCCATAAGACAAGAAAACTGGCCATGCAAAACATGGCTACATGACTCGCTAGCTAAAACACTGCTTGCAAGATAAACTTGAAGTATTCCAAAAGAATACATCTACTGCAGAAATCATGGTAAAATGGTCTACATTGTCATCAACACTCTTTTTACACGATACCATCCAGGTGAAATCCAAGAACTTTACCCAAAGTACATGTACATATCCTAGATACAATAAATGTTTAAAAAATACAAACCGGTGGAAATTTTCATCTGTCTCTTCTAAGTGTAAAACCATTTCCTCGGCAGCTGACATGGTACTTGCAGCTCTTAATGTTGGTTTGATGCTACTAATGAGTTGACGAATGCTAGGGAGAAGATCTTCCTCTCCTCCTAATGGATCTGCCATTATGTACAACCTACATTAAAGGAGAATCAAACTTAAAGTCAAAGTCAAACTCTGTACAATGCATACATGTAGGTTCTTCTTTCTCTGTTCGCAATTTATCAAATGATCTGGGTTTTTAACAAAGAAAAATTGACTGAAAGGACTTGAACCAACGACCTCTGGATTAACATACCGGCGCTCTACCAACTGAGCTATCCAGCCCTACATGTATGTTGGCAATCTCCCTATTAGTCAATATCTTTGTTCGGGGTGCCAGTCAGAAGCCATTCAACCGCTTGCTTCCCAGGTTGTATCATTGTACTAAGATGGTACAGATGTGACTTCACAGGCAAAGTGCAAGAAATAAAAAAAAAGTGAAGATAAGGTGGCCACAAGACAAAAAAGAACAACAACAATGGACAACAAACTTAGGGTGCGTAACCATTGTACGATGAATTGGAGGAGACGTGAGCCCACAGGTAGCCTTATCCCCCTAATAGCTGGTAGGGCAGCTCCTTGAAGGCTTCTATGGAAGGAGACATCACAGCGGCTGCTGGGAGCTGGGAGCTGGTGAACTTTTAGCTGATAGTCATGTCTTCCTAGAAATGGACCTGGTTGAATGATGGGTGAGAACTTAATGTTTACCAGTCCATGATAAATCTTATAAAACATGGTTAATTGTGAGACCAGGCATCTAGTAATAGAGTTGCTCCCAGCCCAGGGTATTAATCATGAGCTAGTCACAGATGTTGTTCTCCGAAAGTCACGGAAGACAAACCATGCAGCCAACGGCTGAACTTGTTTAAGGCATTTGACTGTGTTGATGGTATACCCGGTTCCAGACTTCCGAAGCGTATTCTAGCTGGGGGCGTACGAGCCTGATAGGCTCTTGCCTTGACATGGGAGCAGGGAGATCGAGTACGATGGAGTAATCCCAGACTGCGACAAGCCTTCTGCGTGTTTTTGTTGCAGTGGTCGTCCCATCGAAGATCATGAGATATGGTGACTCCGAGATACTTGTATTGGTCAACTCACTCAAGCGTCTGTCCAAAGATGTTATAGTGGAAGGTTCTTGGGTTGCACTTCAGAAAGGATGTCACACTTTTTAACATTGAAGTGCATTTTTAAAACCAGGTTGAAGACCAAGTTCAGAAATCCTTTGTGGAAATCCCGTTTTGGAATTAGTGGTGCTTCATGAGTTCCAGCTTAGGTTTGGAAAATTATAGTCAATGATGACTTTTGGCTGTTTGAACTGTTTTGAAAGAATTAATGATAGGGAGCTTCCTGCATGTAGTTCGCCTATGGTTTTGGATTTATTTGACTGTGGTTTATAAAAGCTGGCAATATACAACTGTTTGAAATTTGCAACTTGCAGACTAGCACAACTAACTTCTCAGTTGTAGTTCAAGTCAGGAATATCGGCAGAAATAAATGTGTCTTTGACAGCAAATTACTCCTCTTCCTTGTATGTCTATCTTTGCGTTAAATAATAAAGTTGTCCGGAAATATATGTCGGAGCTGATCTTGGACTCACAGCCGAATATCAGATCTGGGTTTTGATGCTGTACTGATACTGTTTTTTTCATGCCCCTCAGACCATTGCAATTTATTAATGTTCCGCCCCAACTTGACAATCGTCCCAACTATAGTTCGGACTGGTCCCAACTTGAGTGTTAAAGGTGGGGCGTCCCAAGTATAGTTGGGATCGCAGTAAACACAAAGCACCCCCATGAATACACTAAAAACATAATAATAGTATCATTATGAAGTTTTTAAGAGCAATTTCCCTTGAGAATATTTGAGATTAATTAGAATTTTTGTTTTCTAAGACTGTAAGAGAAAGGAAACTAAATGCATAGGCCTACAGTTCTAGACTGAAAGCGTCACCCGGCATGAGAATGAGGCAGCTGTCAGAACCCTCAAAGAACACTATCATGACTATTTTTTTGGCCGAGTTAGCAATCCATTTAATGAGCGAGCGATCATTCCAAACCTTGTCCTGGGCACCGGCTTGCGACCGGCTCTAGCTCCATCATCAGTTTTGACATGAGTTTGTATACAGATCCGAGACCCGGGTTTGAAATTTGTTAATTAACGCCGATCGCATCGAGAAAATCACCTTTGAAGTTAAACTATTTTTGAAATCATTGTTTCGAACACTGTTTGCAAGCCATTTAAACGTTGACACTTTTCCAACCATGAAAGTGAAGATCCTAAACCATGCAAACATGTTGATATTTTAATCACAGTAAGTTTAATCATTAAGTAATTAACTGTTTAACACGAGTTTCTCTTCGTGAAATTTGCGAGGACTGTGCGCAGCGCGTCGTGTACAAACCAATGCGTAAATGAAAACTAAAATTTATTTAGGTCACACAAACTGCCTCTTCGTGAAAACTCAAAATGCAGAGTAGTTGTTTTTGGCACTGTGCCAGCGCTATGTACTTCAATGTAAAAAATGGCAAATCTAAATGTGGCTGTTCATGAAAACTACAAAGTGGGAGTTAGGTAAAACGGTCCTTGTGCTAATTAGCATACCGGTAATTAGACTTATAGAAATATAATGATTTAGCACTTGGGGAAAATGTTGATGTCACTAATATTAATAACATCAAAAATGTGTAAAAACACAGATTTGCCAAAATGTGTGAATTTTTGAAGAATAGCCTCTTCCTGAAAAGAGTGACGATTTGACAGTCTGACACATTCGGTGTGGCACCGCAACAAGTTCAGTTGCAGTTATCACATATTTTTTTATAACGCTTTCTAACTTCAGTATCATGGCCATGGAGGTTCTATTTCTTCCTCCATGGTATGACGATATATACCATGTATGTATACCACCACACAAGAGTAATCCAAGACTTGGGGACCTGGGTTTACTTCAACTTGCCCACCAAGCAGCAAACTCAGCATCAGATGGCTAGTATAGTAGTAGTAGTACATAGGCTAAATAATATTTTTGGAACTTGCTATGGCCTAGCTTGTTTGTTGTGTCCCCTGGCCTGGACTGGACTGACTGAACATGCTATGCTGGAGGTCCTTGCTCTCTTTTCCTAGCCCCGTTAAAAAGGGCAAATCCACTTCGTATCTTCCATGCCGCCCGTCTTGAAACAAGAAATACCTGGTTTAAGTAAGCATACGAAATGGATGATGGAAGAAACTTACCAACAACCTGGAATCTCCAACCAAATACAATGTAGAAAATTCACCGGACGTTGGTTGTTGTTGACACGACAACGACGACGCTTGTCATAGTTTTCGTTTACCTCTTGAGCGCGCAATTGCAAGTCAGGACCACGAACCATAATGAAGCGTAATACAATTACAACGATTATTTGGGTGCGCATGTTGGGCGCAATTTCCGTATGTACTGCGCTTAATAAACGTTTCGCACGCTCAAAACGGCTAATAGAGATCAGTGCTCAAGATCATCAGTGGGCGCTTAACAGTTTCATTTTGCGCCATCAAAAATTTCACCCAATCTCAAGCAGATCGGTCGTGGTGCGCATTCTCGAGACAGCATACAAATTGCATACTAAACAGTGTACCTACAATAAAACAAGTGAAAGCCTCGAGAGTCGAGAAATGTGACGAAAATGTCGAAATTGAAGCTGAAACGGACAATACAGGCAGAATTTGACAGATTGTAAGTTAGTATTGAATGTTTTAAGATATTGTAAAATATAAGTGAACTTTTCTACCACCGACCTAGTTCAGCCATGGAGGAAGGACTCTATCAATCATGGTTCAGCCTTGCGGCGCAAATCTTTGTTGCAGCCTAGCCCCCGGCCCCAGTCACTGGATGGACCGCCCTGTCGCCTGCTGCCTGCGCCTGGTTATCCTGGGGGGGGGGGGGGGGGGGGGGCAGCGGCGAACAGCCGAAAACCTTGTTATTGTACTGTTTTTTTTAGGTGTTCTGCCACCAGCCGAAAACCTATTGTTCTGGGGTTTTTTTTCTTCTGCCTCTCCTTCCCTCTGGGCTGGTCCACAAGATTTTGAAAAAAGTAAAAGTCGAAAAGACTTGAAACTTATAAGTTATATCATGTACCTAGACCTTACTAATAGACGAAACCGCATCTTTTTCGGGATGATGACTAAAATGGCGTCATAACACTAGAGTAAAAAAAAGAAGAAAAGAAATACTTTAAAACGTCATATCTAATCTAGAGAACCATAGTGATGGTGATACATACATACAAGATCTTTGCATCATATTAAGAAAGCCTAGCTGTCGATTTTACCAAACTCTTCCTAACTTAGGATTAATCTTAGGACTTGGGATGAGTCCCAGCCTTGCACTGTAACATAACATGTAAACCTTAAGATTAATCCTAAGTTAGGACTAGTTACTCGTCCCAGCCTCGCTATCATGGGCAGCGCGCTGTATCGATACCTCTCGTCACTATTAACCACTGCCCCTGGTAGGGATGTACTAAGAAACAACGCTGATTGGCTCCCAAAAGTGACTACTTTGCGTGAACGCTTGTTAAGAAGCTTTCGAACGCTTGTATGGTGCTTGTAGGACGCTTAGTATGCGCGTGTGAAAATGCAAGTATTTTGACGCGATTCCATTTCAAATGAATCATGTTTTTACACGGTCACCCTACTGCATACAGTTAGACATATCACAAGTTCTAAGAAGAATGACAGGTGACCAGTTGCTGTTTGACTTGATGCCTTTTTGCGCTTTACCATACTTCAGCGGGCGCGTAGAGTGGATCGATCACTGCATAATTAAAATGTGCTAGATTCTAGCACATTTTAATGAACCAATTCCAGGGGTTATGATCGAGCAAGGCATGCTGGGAAAAATGGTGCGGCGAGATCGATCACCCCTGGGAACGAGGTTGTACTCGTCCTAACTCGAGATAGGATTAATCCTAGTATTTCGTTAAATTGGCTGCTGGATTCATTTTCAAAATCTTGAACAGAGTGTGACCCCATGTGACCTTCACTTCTGGTCGAAACCGGACCTTGAAGATAAATATTTTACAAATATGTTATCTTATAAAACAAACATGCTACTCGAACAATCATTACATCATCTGAAACCCCTTGAAGGATTCTTTTATTGGGTGTGACCCCATTTTACCTCTACTTCCGGTCAAAACCAGAAGTTGAATTTTCTTACAATGAGAAAACCCATTATATCTCATGAACTAATATTTTAATGTTTTAGACTCTTAACTTAGCAGGTACCTTGATCTTAGTGTGTAAATAAAAGTAAATGAAGTTTGGTTCGATGATGTCATCGATGACGTCATAACAATAAATAAACATTTAATATTTTAAAAAATCCTATTTGGAGAACCATAAACGCTACAATACAAATAAGAAAGTTGCACCATAAAAAAGCCCTGCTGTATTTTACAAATCACATACAAAGTATGACCTCATATGACCTTTACTTCCGGTCGAAACTGGAAGTTGAAGTTTCATAATTTAACTGTTTACATGTATATCTCAATAACCAAAAAGGGTCCAGACTTAAAACTTTCTAGGACCTTAGGTCATAGTGTGTATATGACACTGATATTTTTTTCGGGATGATGACTTCATTGATGGCGCCACAACATTAAATCAACATTTAATATGAACAAAATTAATATTTGAAGAACCTTAACTGCTTAAAACAAGGTATTTGCACCATATGAAAGCTCGACAAATTGTACAACTCTTACACAATGTGTGACTCTGCGACATTTACTTCTAGTCGGAACCAGAAGTTTAAGTGAAAATCAATATTTCCAGGCTTGATTGTTTTAGTTCAACTTTGAAGGCAGCTAAAGACAAGTTGGCACAATTTCTTCTTCAAAATGTTCTCACAGGTTGGTCTTTAAATGATTGTAATGCAGCATAAATTTTAATGACATTCTTGCTTTGACTGATGCTACGTGCACACTTCCAGAACAAAGTCGAAAAATCTCTATAGGCCCAATAACACAATATTTTACATGGAAATCTCAATGTGCCACACAGCTAACCTGTGTGTGTGTGGTTTGTGTGGCAGCACTGACTCACTGAGAAGACAAAATACAGCCTGCTGAATGTCAGTGTCAGCAAAGTCTCCTGTGTCAAGGCTACGCAGTGTAGTCTGCACTATGCTTTTCTGAGCTGTGCAATGTTGCAATAGTTTTGCCCTGCTCTTTGCTAAATCTTTGTTGTAAGTTTGACCTGTGACCCCATTTGACCTTTACTTCTGGGTGAAAGCAGAAGTGCTTTGTAATTTTAAATTGGTAAATTGTTTGAAGATGCTTTGAATGATGTTATTGTCTGGCAAGGTTCCAGTATACAAATATAGTGCCGATGACGTCATCAAATTTGTGAGCGCCCTCTAGTCACAGGCTTAAAACAGTTAACAAAACACTTTTACTTGATGTCTTTGGTGAAGTTTTTGGTAACCATTTCAAATTTGGTATACTTATCTTTTATACAGAATACGAGTGAAGATGTAGATTGATGACATCATCACAGTGTGATATAGGTGGTATAACAATAAAGGTGCACTTTTTGAAGTTGTGTATCTACCAAACTACATGTGTGATGAAGTTAAAACTTGGTATGTTTGGCTGTGACGTCATTATGACGCCATAAAATGATGATTTACGATTTTTTTGCAATTTTGACCATGATCTTTGCAAAGGTCTTACTCACAGTGTGACCCCATTTGACCTTTACTTCCGGTCGAAACCAAAAGTGCGTTGTAATCTAAAATTGGTACATTTTTTGGAGTTGCTTTTAATGATGTTAGTGTCTGGCGAGGGTCTACTGTATAAAACCAGCACCGGTGACATCAGAGCGCCCTCTAGCTTCAGGTTTAAAACACTACAAAACACTTTTGCAAGATGTCTGTGCCAAAGTTTAGGATAACCTTTCAAAATTGGTTCACATACATGTAATGAGAGGGCGCCGTTTTCTGTAGGCAGCCATTTTTATATAGCTCCTACTTTTAGCATTTATTTCAGCCTTTTTTAGTTGTTGTGTTTTATTGTAAGAGTTCTTCTAGTTACCATCATCAAGTTAAATGTCTTGTGGACCACTGGAATTCTTCTCAGCTTTTAGTCTGTTTGCTGTTTCAGTAATTTTGTGTTCTACAATTTGAAGTTCTCATGGACAGATACACTGTAGTGTATATGTTGGGCACGATCGGTCAATCTGCACGATCGACCGATAGCGCAGCGCTATTGAAAGATCTATTGTTCGCGCAGCAATCGGTCGATCG